>JARHVA010000146.1:4022500-4162500 GCA_037957365.1 Torreya grandis
TTAATTTCATTCTACCTTTAGCATTTATTTCTACATTTCATCTTAGTTAGCTCAGTTGTTGTGTTGCTATGTTATTTCAAAAAAAAATTATCTCATGTTAAAATATTGTGACATGTGATGAGATTTGGGTGGGGTATATGTATACACAATAATTTTCACTTTAACATGAATTGATGCTTTTTATTACAACTTTTTGAGTTTAAATATATTTGAGTGCATGCCTTTGGTACTTTTCAAGTAATTTTTTAATCTTTGTCTTGATCATATCATCCTTATTTCCATTTTGTATTCCTCAAATTTGCCTTCCTACCCACCTCATCCATCCTACCTCACTTAGCTATGTAAATTTTCCCATTTCCTACTACATCAACTTAAGTCAATGCCATATATTTTATACTTTTTTATTACTATTAACACTTGGATTTTCACCCTTTAAGGAGATGGAAAAAATTTCCTCATCTAAGTAGCACAATGGAAACACCTCTAGGCTTGTGGGTAGCCTAAAGATGAGGTGAATCTCTAGATATGGCTAGTTCCCTTGATGTACCACTTTAGATTGCAACTACACCTAAACTTTAGGGTAAAAAAGGAGAGAGATAACTAAAATAAAACTATTATAAGGGAGGTGATACACCAAATAACATGATGAATTCAAACCAATAACATGTTACACATAAGAACAAAGGACAAACTAAACATACACTTTTTCAATCTATTTATTCTCACATCAATGTTACATTATGAGGTTATGGATGAATGCATTAGGATAGGAGGAATATAAAATGGGCCTTGAAAGGAAATGTTGAATATAATAAATCACTCAAACCTATACATCTCCTAGAAAAATTCACATGCCTTGCAAGAAGAGACTGTAAATAGGTGAAAGAATGAAACAACGTGTTAAGGAATCCATAGTTTTCACTAAGCAAGATTCATCATCCAATTGAACACACTATGAAAAGTAATGAAAGATATAAAAGTAAGTAGTATTTTTTATCAAATGGTATGCATTTGATCATGGATTTTCCATACTCAGGTAGAATAGAAGTTACAATATCCAAAATGGCTAGTTCTTATAGAACTAGAGAGAGAGGAGAAGAGAGAAGTCTAAGGGTCACAAAGACACTTTCAAAGATAAGAGAATTATTTAATTATGAATTATAATATGACATGGGATTAATAATTCAATTTTAGGATTCCCAAGTGTCAATTCAAGGCATACACTTCCTAAAAAGTGGAATGAAACTCCTTGTGTTGGCTCAAAAAAATTGTCTTCATGAATGGCCCTATTTGAACACCTCATAACTAATTAGGGATAGTTAAAATGATTTTAATTAATATTAAGGGTTTAAATAGTTCCTCTCCATGAATTTTTTTAGGCTTGGTCCTCTGGAATCACCTAAAAAGGATATATCATCATCTATTATATAAAAACTCTTCCTCCATGCACCCTACACACTTGGATTCAAAATTGGAATTATTTTCTCATGAAAATATGTGGGAGTGAGTTTATTACACATTTAAACACCTTAAATGTCCTCAAAATCATTATATGCACATTAAAATCACCCCACTTGATGTTTTTCACCTTTCTCACTAGCTTGTCCACTAGGCTAGTTTTGACTAGCCAAGATGAAGGCTATTGTTTTCAAACTTAAAAGATTTTATAAGTAATTGAATTAAAATTTTGAGTTATAAAAATTTTAAATATTCCTCATAAATTTTATTTTATCCTTTGAATCCTTATATAACCTAAAAAACACAAAAAATGATATAAAAAAAATACCTTGTTTTACCCCATATCCATAATTACATACAACCAAAGAGCATGGGAGGGAACCTAAGTGAGTCATATAAAATTTAAAATATTTTTAATGGTCAAAATATTCCATTATATTATCTTTTCAACTCCATTTCTCCAAATTAGTCCTTAATCAGGGTTTGTAAGGGTTTTTGACAGTTTTAATTCTTAAGGTTCATTCATAAAGGTTTCACATTCAAATTGAAAAAAAAATCACTAATTTTATTTTAAAGGACCTTATTAACTTCCCCAAACTCATCTGTCTCCCATGTAGATCCTCCAGGAAGATATGAGTGTTTGAAGCTCTCCTATCGAGCTCTTTCCTTCACTCCAATAGACCTAATGTTGTCTTAGAATCCAAAAATTGTTTCCTCTATGGTTTATTTTCATCCCAATGGTTAAATAAATCCATTTTTATTCCATAAACCCCATCCAATCCATTATAAATTCTAGTTAAGGGTAAAAATAAAATGACCTATCATTTGAAGACTAGCTCTAACCATGTCAAGTAAGCTTGACTATACTTTTGCCATCTAAACCATCCTATTAGACTTATATTCATTACATAATATTTAAAACCTCTTAAATTACTCAAAAAACATTATTCAAATATTTTTAAATCTCATATGAGGTTGAAAGTGGAAATGCCTTATCATTTGGACCTCTAGGCCTAATCATGCATGTATGCCCATCTGCAAATTTAAGAATTTTAGAGTATCATGCTTTGATATTACAACTTATGACATGTTTAAATTAATATAATAGGTTTTTTTCAACCTTAAATACTTATTTGTGGTGTTCAAACAACCTTTTTTCACTCTATTTCTTGTAAACCTCAAGATTGCAGGGTTATGCACCTAGAGAAGTGCCCTCTGTCTAAGACAAAATATAAGGCACTTCCCTTATTTTTATAAGAAAAAAAGTATTTTATGATTTTATATAGTTTTTAATGACCTTATGGACAAAATTTTATCTCCTGGTCATCTCATATGGCCTTTTAAAGCTTTAAGTTCCCAAACTAGTTATTAGGTAAGGCTATGTGCAGGATTTTTTCAATGGACTGTATTATGCATGATTAAGGGCTCCTTTATGAATTTTTATTAATTAATTAGTGTTTTATGATAATTAATAAGGCTATATTATCTTCAATCATCCTTTAAAAACTTCTAAATGTTTCTTATACTCTCCTTAATCCCTTCCATGATCCTGACTATATGAATATTTCTGATTGTGTTATGCTCCTTGCAACTCTACCTATAGGTGTATTTGGCTCATTTGGAATTGGTCATGATATGGATATAATCTACATTGAACCATGATAACAATTTGTAACTTATAAAATAATTTATTCACCTTGTATGCATTTATCATACTCCATACACTGCTACCCTATCAAACTAGGTCTTACCTTGACTGTGACTCTATTTGCTTGCTAGAAGGGACACTTGTAGGTATGTATGCCTAATTATACTTTGAATATGATATTTAGAAAATATATTGAATAAATAAGTCCACTTATCAATTATTTTATACTTTTTCACCCATTGTTTTCTAGTTCACATCAATATCCTTAACTTTCATACTCTCTACCCCTATATAGACATACACAGTTGACTGTAGGTGTATGTAGGGGTTTAGGAGGTATGTTTAGGTTTATTTCCTATTTTTTATGGATTATTAAGTTAATATGATCCTTATGGATTTTATCACATGTTTTTCTCATCATCCAAAGTCCCCTTAATCTTTCATATGCATTTTTTTCTCCTAAGCTAAGTTTCTTCTTGCCATGACTGAGACACCCCTATTTAAACCTTGCATGTAGGTGTATTAACCTCAATTGAGATTATTAATGATATGTGTGGACGTCTATAAAATCTATTGAGGTATAAAGTTACATATTTTAACTATTATTCACCTTTTATAGTCTTGAAGCACCAAATGGGCATCAAGCTTAGGGTCACTATCTTATACCCTGATGTAGGTGCTTATTTCCTAGTGTACAAACTGTAGATGTGAATATGGGTGTAAACACAATATCCTAACCTCTTAGGTGATAATTGGATCATATATTATAAATTTAAACATTTTTAATCACCTTCATGTATTGGAAATTCCTCATTTTTAACTTTAGGTGAATATAGGACCCTTTAGGACTCATGCTTGTAGACAATACTAAAAGAATTTAGTATTTTATAAGCAATTTTGAGGCCCCAAACTACAAAACTTCATAAACCCTATACCATAAATATTTTTTATAGGTCTTATATTATGTAGGGACTACCATAAAATATAATTATAATTAATTAATAATTCATGTAACCATGTCCCATGATATTCACAAAAACCCCTAGACCTTTGTTTTGTATCTTTAGGGAAAAGAGTCCCTGTATTAGTCTTTTTATGTTTGAGAGTAATTATTCATTTGTTTAGTAGTATATGATTTCAAATAAGGTTTTACATATTATAAAAATCATATTAATACCCCAAATAAGGATTCATCACTTGTTTTAACACCTTAAAAGGTATTCTGATGCTCTATTAGCACCACATGTATGTGTGTTTTGGGTTGAGCAGGCAATGTTTCAAGCATGAAAAATGTGTATTTTTTTGACCCTCAATGAATTCCAAGTTCATCCAATATTTCAAAATGCATTACAAAAAATTCAAAGACTTTATTCATCTCAACACTCACTTTTTCAACGTGACTAATTCTATAAGGGCACCTGTAGGTGACCATCTCAAGGGTAGATTATATGCAAGTGTTATATATGACTGTGATAGCCCTCTAAAAACTCTTTGAGGATTCCTCCTTATTTTTTATTTATCCTAAGGCATGTTCCAAATTTGTATATCCTTAATACAATCTCATGAGCACAAAGGATAGGTTTCTCACACGTGATTCAACATGTAAACAAGTAAAAATGGGCAAGGTTGACCATAAGGACAACAAGGCTGAAATTTTAATTAAAGCATAGTTTTCCAAAACTAAATATGAATATAAGTTTTAAATATGACATGGAGACATGAAAACATCATATCTTATTCACATGAAAGCCCCTATAGGGAGTTCAAATTTCTGCAAGTGGAAAACTTGATTGAGACCTCATGTAATGACACCTTCTTACAACATGGGATAATTTTCTCATCCAAACACCATGAAACATAAAACCAATTATGGGTATAAATTAAACATTATTTGGAACCAACCTCAATAATTGGTTCATACAGACCTGCCTAAAATGGAGCAAAACCTACAGGGTGTATAGATTTATAAATACAAAAACATAGTCAACTTTATGATGATGGTTCATAAATCACAAGCCACCATTATTCACAATAATTATAATTAAATTAAGGTATTTGATTGTAATACAACCTCCCCAATGATTTTGAGTTGAGACCCCTTATACTGATAGTATCAAGTACAAACCTGTAGGTCACTTTTATTTGCCAAAAAGGATGAAAAAGGAGCAGAATGGTTTATCTCATAAATGAAACCTCTAAATCATTAAAAACATATAAATTAACATTAAGAATGTGAATATTCACATTAAAACCTTTACCATGAGGCACATTTTCCAAGGAGTTGTACAAGTGCCAAACTCTTCTTTTTCTTCAAGAAAACTACCCTTTTTTGAGGGACCTACCAAATTTTAGTTACAAATAGCTGGTTAAGACATAATATGACACATGGGGTATTAAATCACCATCTTAAATCTTCAAACTTCCAAATAAATCTATAAAAATAATTGAATACACCCTTTTTGACCTCAAAATGACCCAAAAATGATATAAGGACTAAAATAATTAATGACCAAGGCTAGTACAACATTAAGTGACATCAATTATCCTATAAAACACCTTGTGACAAAATTTTAGACCCCATAAAACACCTAAATACCAATTTTTTACCTAGGGCTGACCCAATTTGACCTAAAAGTCAATTTTGGTCAATAAATTGGTGACTCATTTGGGTAGTATGCCTACTATACTAACTAGACTAGTAGCCTTATCAGTATATCAAGATTAGGGAGTCATTTAAAGTATAATAAAAATAAGGAAACCTTTTACCATTTACCATCAAGACAAGGCCACTAATTACCTCAACCACATAAAGCAAGGACACACACAAAATAAGATAATGAACCAACAAAACACACACACACACACATGTGTGTGTGTGTGCTCAAGGCAATTAAGGGAATATAAAAACAAACTATTATGAAAAAATAGAGACTAATCATACCTAATTTACAAGATAAAAATGAAAACTTATTGAATCATCTTTATGGTGAGATGAAACATAGTGCCAAGCATGTTTCTCTTTGGATTGAATGCTTTGTAGATTAGATCAAAAGGAAAAACTTCACTTGATCTGACCTCAAGTAGATCATCTTCAAATATGTCTTCAATGTAGATATATTCCTCTTGAACATGTTCACATAATTTATACTACTTCCCACTCTTCATCTCATGGTCAACTTGTATTTTATTTGTAGGCATGGATTCAAGAGGATTGGTTTCTTATAGCCTAGAAGATTGAGGCAAATAAGAACTTGTTCCATCCTTAAAGATCTGATGTGTTTCTCCCAACTAATTCAAAGGATGATATCCCATCTTGATGAATTCAAACATGTCATCATGAAATGTATATGCTTCTTGAAAGGATAGATTTGAAAGATTACTTTTCCTTTGCATACTTACTTGAGTGCCAAAGTTGTCTTATCCATATTTAACCAGATCATAGCCTCCTTTAAGAGGAGTATAGATTGCACTAATGATTTCAAACAAGTCATATAAAGGCTGATTAATAACTTTTCCTTAACCATCCATGACATCTTGAAAATTTATGGAAGAACCAATGAATTCTTCTTCCTTGACTTTCATGATGGTGCTCTTAATAAGATTGGGCTTCCTCTCAGCTCTAATTTATTATAGCTCATCAAGGAGCTTTGCATATTCTTCCCAATCTTGGTCATTATACTCCATGGAAGCCTCCTTCTTCAGCTTTCCATGTACTTTATTCTCAACTTGGAAAAACTCTTCAAACCCTTGGAAGAACTCCATTTACAGCTACTAATCATTCTTGTACTCTTTATCATCTTGAACCACTACCTCTTTAATCTTATTTTCTTGATGTATGATGTCATCAAGCTAGTTTTCTTCATGATCCAATGAATTCTATAGTGTTTAAAGATCAATTTGAGGTATTAAATCATCTTTAAGAGCAAAAACTTCCATGTATTTTTCTTTCATGGTGATACAAAAACTAGTCATCTTGAAATCATGTGACCTAGCCTAATGAGGTTGCTAAGGAGATATACTTTCTTCAAGCAAGAGTTATTTTTCCTTATCAACCAGATACTCCTCTTTAGGTTCCCATACCATAGGTCCATAAATGAAAATGGTGATGTGGTGAGGGAAAGATGAACTATTTGGTGGAGGTGGCACATATAACTCAAAATCAGATTGAGATTGAAAAGTAGGAGACTCTTTTGGAAGCTCTTACGGAAGGGGAGGTAGAATTTGGGCTAAAACAACTTGATTTTATTCTTTCCACTTTAAAATCACTTAATTAACATTGTATTTATCTTTAGGAATCTCTTTAGTAAGGTTGGATAGGGTGTGTTCAGGCATAAGATTTTATTTTGGGTCTAAGCCTTCCATCACACCTTGACCTACTAGCTTCATCCTTGACTCTAATTCTTCATTTTGATTGGCTAAGCTCTCTTATAAAATTCTCTCTTGAATTTGATATGAATCATCATGAGGATTAATAATATAAGGAGATTAATATTGAGGATAAGAGGTTTCTTGAGAAAGGGTGGGAGAAAATTGAAAAGGATCAACTTCATTCACAACTTCACACTCTTTATCAACCAAACTTCTATCTTCCTTCTTTCCCCATGATTCCACTATCTTATTCCAGATTATAATGTTAGTATTAGAAGTCTCTTTTTTAGGTGATGGGGATACAATGTGAGAGGGAAATGAATGCTTGAAATCCACTTCCTTTGCTACCAACATGGACTACTGCATATGCATATTAGATAACTCAATTTGCCTACCAAAATTGGCTTCAAAAATAAGGTTTCTACCTTCAACTCTCTCTTCCAACTGATTAAGAGAAGTATGAATTTGATATCCTTGATTTGGCTCATGAGTAGGGATCAAATATGGTTGATAGAAAACTTGTGAAAGTGGGTATGAAGGCTGATAGGTTTGATGATGTTACCTTTCATAAACTCCTAGCCTATCCTCTAAGGAAGAAACTAGGCCACTCACATCAAGCATCTCACTTGTGAGCCTTTACCAATTGGATCTCTTAATAGGTACCAACTCTATTTTTACCAATGCTAAAACATATCTCACCTTATTAATATTATGACTAGGAATCTCTTGACCGCATCCCCTTTGTGTGTCAAGATATAACATATACCTCTAATAGCCCAAAAGAGTTTTCTTGAAGGTGGAAATAGATTGACTTAAGAAGTGGTTAGGTTGACTAGTAGAAAGACATTGAAAATACTAGATATAAGATTAATACACTTCATGATAGGGTTGTTACACTTCATGACAAGGCTAATTAAGAAGTTGCTAATATTGATAGGGAATAACACAAGCTTGAAAAGTCTCACCAACTTGTGTAAAATAGTGATCAACACCAAAATTAGCCATAAAACTTCATTGAAATCAAGAACACAGAGTAAAATTTTATTACCAACAATCTTCAAAGGATAACCTAGGTTACTTGACCAACTAATATATCTTTGAATTTTCCATTGATGCTTGGATAGATGCCTCTAAAGGCCAATTGTTGAGAGATAACACCAAAAATCTCTCAACTTCCTAGACCAAGAGTCCCACCATGCATGTTAAAAATTGTTTTCACTTGGATTTTCACCCTATGAGGAGATATAAAAGCTCTTCTCATCTAATTATCACAATGGAAACACCTCTAGGTTTGTGGGTAGCCTAAGGATGAGGTGAATCTCTAGATAGGGCTAGCTCTCTTGATGTACCACTTTGGATTGTAACTAAACCTAAAATTTGGGGTGAAAAGGGAGAGATATAACTAAAATCAAACTATTCTAATGGAGGTGATACACCAAATAAAATTATGACTTCCAACCAATAGCATGTTACACATGAAAACAAAAGACAAACTAAACATACACTTCTTCAATCTATGTCTTCTCACATCAATATTACATTATGAGGTTATGGATGAATGCCTTAGGCTAAGAGGACTAGAAAAGGGACCTTGAATGACATTAGTGAATATACTAACTCACTAAAACCTGGATATTTCTTAGAACACTTCACATGCCCTATAAGAAGAGGTTGCAAATAGGTGAAATAATGAAACAACATGCTAAGGAATCCATAGTTTTCACTAAGCAAGATTCATCATCCAATTGAAAACACTATGAATAGTAATAAAATAGGTAAAAATAAATATTATCATTGATTAAATAGTATGCATTTGATTAGGTTTTTTCCATACTTAGGTGGAGCATAAGTTAAAATAGCCAAAATGGCTAGTTCTTATAGAACTAGAGAGAGAGAGAGAGAGGAGAAGAGACAAGTCAAAGGGTCACAAGGACACTTGTAAATGTGAGAGAATAAGTTAATTATGAATTATAATATTATATGGTATGAACCATGCAAGGTCAAGAAGCCCAAATGATAATTCAAGGCATAAACTTCTTGAAAAGTGGCATGAAACTCCTTATGTTGGCTAAAAACAATTGCCTTCATGAATGGCCCTATTTTAACACCTCATGAATAATTAGGGATAGTTTAAATGATTATAATTAATGTTAATGGTTTTAATAATGTCTCTTCATGCATTAGTTATATGTCTGGTCCTCTAGAATCACCTGGAAAGGAGCTATCATCATTTGCAGTCCAAAAAACTCTTCCTCCATGCACCCTATACACATGGATTCAAAATTGGTATTAGTTTCTTATGAAAATACATGGGATGGAGTTTATGACACCTTTAAATATATTCTATGGACTTATAATCATCATTCACACCTTAAAATCACCCACTTGAAGTTTTCCACCTTTCTCACTAGCTTGTCCATTAGGCCAATTTTGACTGGCTAAGATGAAGGCTATTATTTTCACATTTAAAGATTTTATAAGGCATTAAATGAAAATTTATAGGTATAAAATGTCTAAATATTACTCCTAAAGTTGATTTCATCCTTTGACTCTTTCTAAAACCTACAAAACATAAAAAATGGTAAAAAATACCCTATTTTACCCCTTGTCTATACAATTAAGTATATCCAAACATTATGGGAGGGAGCCTAAGTGAGTCCTATACAAGTTAAAATATGTTTCAATTTAAAAATATTCTATAAAATTATCTTTCCAACTCCATTTCTCTAAATTGGTCCTTAATCAAGATTTGCAAGGATTTCTAATAGTTTTGATTCTTAAGGTTCATTCATAAAGGTTTCACATTAAAATATAAAAAAAATAACTTATTTGATTTTTAAGGACCTTAATAACTTCCCCAAACTCCTCTGGCTCCCATTCAAATCCTCTAGGAAGATATGAGTGTTTGAAACTCTCCTATCGAGTTCTTTCCTTCATTCTAATAGGCCTAATATTGTCTTAGAATCCAAAAATGGTTTCCTCTATGGTTTATTTTCATCCCAATGTTTCAACACATCCATTTTTACCCAATAACCACTCTCCAATCCATTTTAAATCTTATTTAAGGGTAAAAATAAAATGACCTATCATTTGAAGACTAGGTCTAACCATGTCAAGTAAGCTGGACTACACTTTTTCCATCTTAACCATCCTATTGGAATTATATTAATTCAATAAGATTTAACACATATTAAATTACTAAAAAATAATGATTCAAAAAAATTTAAATCTCACATGAGGTTAAAATTGGAAATGCCTTATCATTTAAACCTCTAGGCCTAATCAAGCACATATGTCTGTCTATAAATTTGAGAATTTTAGAATATATTACTTTTATATTTAAACTTGTGACATTTTTACATGATTATCATAGTTTTATTTCAACATTATATACTTCTTTTTGGTGTTCAAACAACCTTTGTTCATTCTTTTACCTCTAAACCTCAAGACTGCAGGGCTATGCACCTAGGAAAGTACCCTCTATCTAAGACAAAATAGAGGGAACTTACCCTATTTGTATAGGAAAAAAAATTATTATATTAGTTTATATATGTTTTAATTATTTTATATACTAAATTTTATATCCTGGTCATCTCATATGACCTTCTAAAGCTTCAAGTTCCCAAACTAGTTGTAAGGTAAGGCTATGTGCAAGATTTTTTCAATGGACTATATTATGCATGATTGAGGGCTCCTTTATGAATGTTTATTCATTAATTATGGTTTTATAATCATGTATAATTTTATATTATCTTCAATCATCCTTTAAAAACTTTTAAATTCTTCTTATACTCTTGTTACATGCTTGCCTGATCCAGACTATATACATATTTTTGACTATGTTTTGCTCCTTATAACTCTACTTGTAGGTGTATTTATAAAATTTTGATTTAGTCATGATATTTATAGAATATACATTGAACCATTAGAACAATTTTTAACTTATAAAAAAAATTATTCACATTGTATTTATTTCTCACACTCCAAACACTACCACTCTATCAAACTAGGTCTTACCTTGACTATGACTCTAGTTGCTTGCTAGAGGGGACACCTGTAGGTATGTATGCCAAGTTGCACTTTGAATATGATATATATACACTATATTTGAATAAATAAGTCCATTTATCAATTATTTTATACTTTTTCACCCATTTTAGACCAATTCACATCAAGATCCTTAATTTTCCTACTCTCTACCCCTATACAGTCATACACAACTGACTGTAGGTGTATGGAGGGGTTTAAGAGGTATGTTTAGATTTATTTCCTCTTATTTATGTATTATTAAGTCACTATGATCCTTATATATGTTATCACATGTTTTTCTCATCATCTAAAATCCCCTTAATCTTTCATATGCATTTTTGCTCCTAAGCTAAGTTTCTTCTTGCCACGACTGAGACACCCCTATTTAAACCTTGACTTTAGGTGTATTATCCTCAATTAATATTGTTCATGATATGTGTGGACCTCCCTCAAATACCTTGAGGTAAAAATTTACATATTTTAATTATTATTCACCTTTTATAGTCTTAAATCACCAAATGGGCATCAAGCTTAGGGTCACTATCCTATACCCTTTTATAGGTGCTTAATTCCCTTTGTACAGACTATAGGTGTGAATAGGGGTGTAAACACAATATCCTAACCTATTATGTGATCATTGGATCATAAATGACACTTTTAAACATTTTTAATCACCTTAATGCATTGGAAAGTCCTCATTTGCAGCTTTAGGTGAACATAGGACTCTTTAGGACTTAGGCCTATAGACAATACTGAAAGAATTTAGTGTTTTGTAAGCAATTTTAAGGCCCCTAACTACCAAAATTCATCAACCCTATGCCCTCAATATTTTTAAAGTTATTTTAATATGTATGGAATACAACAAAGATCATTATAATTCATTAATAACTCATGTAACCATGTCCCATGCTATTCACAAAAACCCCTAGACCTCTGTTTTGTATCTTTATGGAAAAGAGTCCTTGTATCAATATTTTTATGTTTGAGAGTAATTATTCACTTGTTTATCAGTCTATGATTTCAAATAAGGTCATCTCAAAGGCATACTAAGACCCCAAATAAGTATTCACCACTTGTTTCAACACCTCAAAAGGTATTCTCATGCTCTATTAGCACCACCTATAGGTGTGTTTTGGGTTGAGTAGGCAGTGTTTAAAGCATGAAAAATGTGTATTATTTTGACCCTCAATGAACTAAAATTTCATCCAATATTTCAAAATTCATTCCAAAAACTTCAAATACTTTATTCATCTCAACACTCACTTTTTCAATGTGATTGATTATATAAGGGCCCCTGTAGGTGACCATCTCAAGGGTAGATTGTATGCAAGTGCTATATATGATTGTGACAACCCTCTAAAAACTCTTTGAAGATTCCTCCTTATTTTTTCTTTATCTTAAGGTATTTTATGCATTTTTATATCCTTAACATAGTATCATGACCACATTGGATAGGTTTCTCACACGTGATTCAACATGTAAACAAATAAAAATGGGCAAGGTTGACCATGAGGATAGTAAGGTTGCAAGTTTGATCAAAGAATGATGTTCCAAAAATAAATATTAAGAGAGGTTTTAAATATTACATGGATACATGAATAAATAATATATTATTCACATGAAATCCCTTGTAGGGAGTTCAACCTTCTACAATTGGAAAACTTGATTGAGACCTCATGTAGTGACACCTTCTTATAACAAGGGATAATTTGCTCATCCAAACACCATGAAACATAAAAAAAAGTATTTTAAAATTTTGGGAAGGAATTAAAAATCCTATGGAACCCACCTTAGTAGTTGTTTTATATGAACCTACCCAAAATAGAGCAAAACCTATAGGGTGTACAGATTTTTAAGCATAAAAACATAGTCAACTTCATGAGGATAGTTCATGAAGCACAGGACATAATTATTATAACTAATTATGTTTAAATTAAGGTCTCTAAGTTTAATATAAACTCCCCAAGGTGTTTAATCTAAAACCTCTTATACTGATTATACCAAGTATAAGTCTGTAAGTCACTTCTATTTGCCAAGAAGGGTGAAAAAGGAACATAATGGTTTTAACACATAAATGGTAATTTAAAATCATTAAAAACATATAAATGAACATGAGGAAAGTTAATAGTCACATTAAAACCTTTTTTCATGTGGAACACTTCCCAAGGATCCATACAAGTGCCAAAATTTTCTTTTTCTTCAAGAAAACTACCCTTTTTTGAGTGACCTACCACTTTTTAGTTACAAATAGTTGTTTAAGACCTAATATGACACATGGGTCATTTCATAACCCTTTTAAATCTTCAAACTTCCCAATAAATTTGTATAAGTCATTAAATGTACCTTTTTTGACCTCCAAATGACCCAAAAATGATATAAGGACTAAAATAGCTAATGACCAAGTCTAGTACATCATTAAGTGACATCAAATATACTATAAAACACCTTATGACATAATGTTATACCCATTAAAACACATAAATATCAAGTTTTTACCTAGGTTTTCTTGCCTTTGGTACTTTTCAAGTAATGTTTTTATTTATGTCTTGATCATATCATCCTTATTTCCAATTCAGCTTCCTCAGATTTGCCTTCCTACCCACCTCCTCTATCCTACCTCACTCATCTATGTCAATTTTCCCACTTCCTACTACATCAACCTAATCTAATGACATATATTTTGTACTTTTTTATTTACCATATTGTATTATTCTAGTTGATGTCATTATAAACATTTATTTTGGCATCTATATATTTTAGACCTAGACAACACAATTCAATGTCAATTGACTCATCTTAACTACATTGAAATTAGTTGATACCATCAAATTATCCTTTAGGTTGGGTTTGGGTATGTTATCAATAGTATAAAAGTTGTATTTCATTTCAATAGATCATATCACACTCATTTTTTTAATTTTCACTCACACTTATACCCTAAGTCACATTTGGAGGAGTTATAAGTAGAATCTTGTCCTTAAGTAAGTTTTTCTTGTGAAATTATTGGAGATTCAATAATTAATTCATTGGGAGTATTATAATACACCAACCATTTTATGTCTTTAAAACTAAAACAATCTCTTAGAAAGCACCATTGGCTAAGACGGAGATTGAGGTTCAGTGGGTCTATTCAAGGTAAGTATTTTTAACCTTATGATCTTTCCTTTATTTCTTTTAGTAGATAGAATTTGTTTTTTTCTTATTGAATTAATATGTGTATACTTATCTAGGTTATCTACATGCTTATAACCCATTTTGACCATTCTAACCCATCCCCTTTAGTTTACTTTACTTTACTTTCACAACTACTTACATTTATTATTTTCAAAATAGATTACTTACATAGAGTTCTATCTAGAGTTATTTTCTTATGTCATAGACCTAATTTTTTTGGAACCATTTAATTTGATATTAATGATATAGGTACCCCTCTTTATAGGAATATGGATCCAATTGTCATTACCCAAACATTAGGTATCATTGGGCTCTATTTGATTAAAATTATCTAAGTATATATCTTTATAGACAGTATTGATATAGGCTAATCATATCACATTACATACATAGTGTACCCAATGGGTAAATGGATGCCAAAAATAATTTTTTAAAAAAACATAAATAATATAGGTAAATATTACAATGCATAGTTGATCCACTACTAGACCAAAAGCTTCACCAACTAAGAAGGTTTGACTAGGATATGGGCCCCAAATAGAAGAAAATGTATACCATGTAGAGTATTTCAATAACTAACATGATGGATTACACTAGAAGGATATTTTTTATGAATAAATTTAAATGATAAAAAACTTTAAATGTGAGATTCATTATACTTACAACTAGGTCGTTGATATTAGAGAAACACTTCATCATAAAGCTCAAAAAGAATATGTAAAATGACATTGTTAAAATATTGGTTTTTTTACAAACATATGTAATCATCCATGTGATAAATAATTGGTTGACATAACACCTCATATAAAAATTAATCTACTTTTGTGGTTCCTCATAAGAGATCAGGAGTTCTAAATTATACAAAATATAAGTTATGATCAATATCTAATCATTTTTATGATAATAGATGAATGGTCATCTTGTGATGCCCTCATAAACACATGAAATATGGTCAACATTCTTACAAAATAAACATGGAACAAGATGGGTATCCTAAATTGAGGCCTTCACATCACATTTTATTCATGGCTAACAAAACCCATGCATAGCCTTTAGGAATCTTTAAGAATGTTTGTGTTGATGTCATGGTTGTAAGGTTTCATGTGTATTTTAATTTTATTTAGTTGGTAGAGCCTGAAAAATATAAATAATTACTCATAAAATCATGTTGCTGTGATAATAATTCTAATATTTGATTTAGTAAGCACTACATGAACTTTGGAAATAGGAAAATACATGTTATCATTCCCCTTGATAACAACCATGGGTATGAATATGTTTAAAGTGTATACTTGGATTAATAAGTTAACCACATTTATAAAATTATTTCACATGTTGTTAAAAATCTAGATCCAAATGGCAAGGGAATTTTTATTTGGGAATATGTAAATTCTATTTTAGATACTACAAGTTTCTTGTCATGACCCTGTTGTATTTTACTTGCTTGAGTTGGATGATTAGTAGTTTCTATTTTAGGATATTTAAAAATAGCATGTTGATAAACTAATGTTGTTTATTTTATTTATTTATATAATATAATATATTATTAAGTTTTTGTGCTCTTAATATAACATTTTTATGTTATAAACATTTGTATTACATGAGGATATTAAATACTACTGAAGTTACTGATTTATTCTTTCATTTCAATTGGATTACTATTTAATTATGTTATGATTATATAGTGCATATATTGTTCCCTATATGTCTAAATATTTTTGATTGTATGTTTTATGACTACATGGATAGGTACATTAGATAGGTTGCATTCAAAGCCTAGTATTCGAGTAAGATGGAAAAACAGAAAGAAAATGAAATATTGAGATATGAAAACAATTTGAGATTTTATTTATTATTATGTTATCAATTGGTCATTTGTGCCATTTTTCATCTTATTTTATTATTATTCATCTAGTTTTTCTTAATATTATTGAATTATATTAATGTTTTAATTATTTTATTTTTGAGTCGTGAAGAGTCAATATTTTATTGATGGTCAATTACTTGTTTGACTGGAGTGCTTATAATTTATCTTTTGATGTGTGCTTATGGATTCTCATTATCTTTAATGGTCTAGTTGTCATGTTTAGTTTACATTATTACTAAGGTAGTTTTAGGCATGATTTATGCTTATATTCCATAATCACTTTTGACTTGAACTTGGACTAGCCAAAAGGGTCCATGATCCACCATGGACTTGTCTTGGTTTTGTATTTTTGTGGTAACAACTATAGTCTTTGGAATTTTTTATTCTCTAGATGAAATTAGGTTGAGATCCTTCCACTTGGGTTATATGGTTATTTTTTTCATTTATATTGATCATTTTTGGATAGGCCCTAGCTTTTGGAAACTCTACTAAATTTTTTGGCCTATGTCTACCATAAGGAAGTGTAGTGGGAATTGATAGCCATTACGGTTGGAGGTTTCCATGGGGACTTCAACTAGAGTTATAGATCTACTTGTCAATCATGGGGGAAATATTTTTAGGAGTTTGTTATATTTTTTATCCTTCATACAGTGAGTTGAAAAATGGACTAGGAGCTATAAAGTTGGAGGAGAAAGAAAACAAAAATGTATGAAAAGAAAATGTTACTAGAAGTTTCTTGAATATATTTGTAGGCATCCAAAAAAAATGTCATTTTTATTTCTCCAACACTTGTAGGTGTTTGGCTTTATTTTGTATTTTATTTATTACTTCTATTGGTTAAAATTTGGATAAATGGTATGCGCACGCACACACACACACACACACACACACACACACACACACACACACACACACACACACACACACACACACACACACACACACACACACACACACACACAAACAACACACACACACACACACACACACACACACACACACACACACACACACACACACACACACACACACACACACACGATTTTTTTTGAGATACCTTGCATTCTTAGGCATTTGGGTTATCTTTTATGTGTATGCCATCAATTTTGAAGGTAATGCATTATTATGGGCTATGTGTCCATGATTATTTTGAGGACTGCATTTTTATTTAACCATAGGGTTTTTAATACAATGGTTATATGGCTTTTGGTTGGACTTAGAATTGGATTTTGTTGGGTTATTATTAATGTTCAAAATATTATTATTTTTTGGATTATCATTGTTTGGGTCTTAGAAAATAATTTAGTTTTTTACTATAAATGAAATCATTCTTTATTTGATGAATCATGTTTGTACCTTTTTAAATAGTCTATAATCATTTCATGGAAAATTTAAGGGAAACAAGTGGACTGTGTTTTCTTTATCATCAATATTTTGACTTTAAAACTGATTTTATTTTATTATTATGTTATTAATTTGATTTTTGGGTCAATGTGGATTGTCCGGTTTTGACTCAGGTTATTGATAACATCTTTCTATGTTATGATTGTAAGACTATGAATTATACTCTTAATTTTTGGTATTAAGTGCATGGTTGTTGGGTGGTTTACCTATTGCATGATCTCAATTATTTTAGTTATATTTTGTGACTTAAATGTTGGAGGGTTTACTTGGATATAATTTTTATACGTCACTTCCATAATTTGATGATTTTGTTGATCTTTTATTACCATTTAAATATTGTATGATAACCACATTCATATGTTAGATTACTTAGCTTTGAAGTATTGGAATTTAATGCATGGGTTAAAAGAAGTAAATGTTTGAGGTTCAGGTTGTATTCATTGAATATGATGTGAGTCTCAAATTATGAAGCTCAATATGATGAGCCATAGCCTTTGGATTAGGTGCCAATGCAATTAATCTTTATGAGTTTTAATGTGAACATGTTTTAATTTTATTTTGTTTATTTGATGTATGTTGAGTCAAGATCAAAGTGTTTTATTATGTCATTTATCTATATTTACTTGGATTCCCTGATCTACATCCAACTAATGGTTGGGTTTGTCTAGGGCAACTTATGGATGGGCTCATTGGGACTAGAGAGGTGGGTTTAATTTGTTGGACTTGTATGTGGAAGATTGATTTATTTATATTTCTTTTTGATGTGCATTATTTATAGTGGGAGTAAATTTGAAGAATTTTATTATATTGTATGATCTTTATTGATTATATTTAATTATTTGAGTTATGGTAATGAGTGATACTACTATGATTATACTTCGTAAACAAGTTAATTGGTATTAAATTTGAATCATGACTTATAATATTCATGTTGTTCATTTAGCTTGTTACTCAACTTTGTATGATGTTGTACATAAGGTTTTAAGGAACTTTGTTTTCTATTTTATATATGTTTAAAGATTACTTTACCATGATTTATATGATAAAGAGTTGTTTTCATAAGTTGTTTATTATGAAGGTGAAAGTGTTAAGTTATAAACTGTTAACTAAGATTTTTATTACATATTGATGAATGTTAATAAATACATTTATTTAGTTTTTTTATTGATAAGGAAATATGTAAGAGAACTTATTAGTTGTAGTTTCAATATATGTTTATCATTTAATCAATGTGGCAAACTCTTGATGGAATTATGAATAAAAGATTATGTCTTCATAAGAAGTGTATGGTTATTCTTTTTAAGTTATAATGTTGGAATTGTTGTGGTTACCTCACCATGAGAAGAATATTCAAGTTTATCTAATTCTTATATTGTGTTTTTAAATACAATTATTTATTTATACATGATAAGAGATTTATAAGTCATTAAGTATTAATTATTAGTTCAAATGTTTAGATGGATATACTAAAATCTGCATGTAATCATATTTGTTGATTTCAATTCAATTATCTACTTTGGTCTATTTATATCTTAAAGTGAATTAAAATAAGTGAACATTCATTAATATGATTATTACAAAAGCATGATTTGCTAATTGTTTTATAAGGTCATACTTTACATGACATTTGGAAATGATAAAAATAAATTGGATTTGTTCCAAATATAGATTCCATAGAATGTTTTAGTCTTAGGTCTAAACTTGTAAAATAAACATGAGATTTAAGAACAATAACCTATAATCAGGTTAAGCATGTTTATATACATTATTAAAAATGATCAAAATTGTTAAATCATGTATTTAATTTGGAATAATGCATAAGCCTTATGATCATAACAACCAAGTGCAAATGAATCCTATTATCATTAGTAAATGAATTATTACAAAAATTAATGACAATAGTATGTATTTATCATATAATTAGGTTGACATAGGCATACTTATGAGTCCTATGGACTTAGTGTAAATCATTGAACTTGTTAAATGACTAAAATCAAATGATTTTATTTAGTATCTTTTCCTGAATACAAAACCATATCTAATCCCAATCTATGCCATGGGCTAGTGGTGAATTTCATGAATGTTATTATGTAGAAATTAAGTATGGTAATTGAAACATTAAGATAAAAATGAATTTTATATTATTATAATTTGATGCATTTACATTGCTCACAAATTGACCAAGTGACACATATGGATTGGAATCAAGGGTTTAATCTCTATTCCAAGGTTTGTAAAATGGTTAATGGGAAAGATAAATAAACTTAATTTGAAATGATATTTGATGTGTTAGATACTTGTGTATTTACATCCATCATGATGAACCTAATAAAACTTGTCTAAACCTGTGATCTAGGCAAACTCTCTAATAATGTTAATCTGTTAGTCTGAATGCACAAGTGAAGTGATCCTTACAATGTTCATGGTATAATGATCTCATGTAAATCATGTGAGTATAGTCTCACTAATACCAAAACTAAATGAAGGGTTTTGATCAAAATGAACTATTATTGTATTTCTTTTGGAAATACTCCTTCTATTAATCCCTGCCTACTTTAAATGTGTGGTAGATCTTGCTTATGCAACCTTAGTTTGAGGATCCTTTTATCGAAACTAATTTTCTTTCACATTGGTGTATTGAACTCTTTCTATCTTACCCAATGAGGTGCAAACTATTTAATGGTATGTATAGGTGTTTCACTAAAATTTTGCTTATTTTCTAAGAAGAAAGTCGTAAAACTTAAAATAAGGGTGAGGTTAGTATAATATAGATATGTTATACACATGTGAATCTAGATGATTGTTGATACTCCTTTTTGTCTAGGGAGGATGACATGCAAATAATAAAACACTAGAAGAGAAGGTTGATTAGTGAGATAATAAGGTGGACTGCCAAGCGTGAGCTAGATCTAAGAAGCACAAACTTTGTTGGAGGCTATCAATACACACTTTTAAAATACTTAAGTTCTAAAATGATAGAAATAAATTCTTGCATGAAATAATAGAAGGCACTAAAATCAAATAAAAGACATGTCTAGGAAGAAACAAGTGATTTTGACTAAAACTAGTAGTAAATATTTAAATATTGATGCTAGATTAATCAAACCTAATTCAAAAAATAAGTTGATCCTCTATGACAAAATAAAAAATAAAAAAATAGAATATGGGTATGGGAAGATAGGTCAAATTAGCTTACTATTGTAAAATAACAAATAGTAATCATCGATGATATAGGTATGATCATTGATAATTAGGTGACTATTGGTGGTAGTTAATAGTTAGAGGTTAAAGAATTTTGTTAGAGATTAGATAAGACCATCGATGGTTACTATGGGATCTAGTTTAGAAAAATAAATCTACTAAGGGGAGTTATAAAGAGGTTTTAGGTTTGGAGTTTGGGTTAAATGTTGGTCACAAGATAGGAATTGATACTCAGAGGTATCTGGTTCAGGGATTGGGTGTTCAAGTGAGTGAAATAGGCTATGGGTGGTTTTGGGTAGGAGGCGAAGTGTCTAGATTTTTATAACTCCAACACACATAAAAAATGAGGTGAAAGAGAAATAAAGGGGAAACACACAAGCAATGAAATAAGTAGAGCTAATTATTGAATCTTGATAAAAGAAAAGATAAATACTTAGCTTTTGGATTTTCCTAGGAGTAAGAACCTCTAGCACCTACTTGATTGATCCTAATGATGATTATCTTCCTACTTTTCAACCTTCTCTTCATCTCTTGATATAGAAGAAAGAGAGGTTCCAATCAAAGGGTTTAACAAATGGTTTTATTTATGCATTGATCATGTGAATAGTTTGCTAAATTTAGGTAGCTAGTAATCAATGAGTGAGTTATAGTTGAAATTTAATTAATTCTTTTGATCATACAAGAGCTCAATCAAGTAACCATTAATGATCAAGGTCAACCATCGATGGTAAAGGGTCAACCATTTGTAGTTAGGGATACATAGTTAAAATAGCTAAGGTTAGTCATTTTTACTTATGTTTGGTAGTTAAAAGGTTAATAAATGGTCCAAGATAATAGAAGGGGGGTCATAGGGTGCTTCAATAGCTAAAAATTCATTGTGTGGTTTTTAAGTGTTTACATTTTACCCCTTTTTATTATGTATTTTGTATCAGTAAGCTACAAAAAAATGGAGTTGGTAGAAGGTTGGATGCCCTAAGTATGGGAGGAGGTGTTCCCCATCAAACTGAGAATTGATGAGGTCCAATAGAATTGGGTGTGGGTTTGATAATTGCATAAATGGGTGACAAAATGGGTAAAATGAGTCGGTGTGGCATTAAGCATGAACAAGTGCAAAAAATATGACTAAGTGTGATATCTTATATCACACATAGATTAGGCTATCATAGTTGAGGTGGGTTGTAAGAGAGGTTGGTCTAGAAGGACAAGTGATAGGGTAACCAAGCCATAATGTTAAGCATAGTTGATATGGGTTACTTATATAAACTCAAGTCTATTATGAAAGATTGAGGTATTCATAAACATCTGAGGTAGGTTGTGATCCTGAGAAGGAAAAAAATGGTTGTAGATGTTAGGACCACGAAGGGTCATGATCTAAGGCACCTAAATGGTCAGTGTATACTAAGTAGCATAAGTTCAAGTTTTTCAAAAATGGCAAGGTAATCAATGTAGTTAAAATGACCAATGTAAGGTTGTCATAAAAAGTATGAAATATGGGCCAAAATGACTAAGGCAAGGTTATTTGGGTGGGTTGTTAGTGGAGAATGAGTTTGTCTCCAATAGGTGTATGTCTAGATTGTGTTCCAATTAGTTACCTCATTTAGTGGTGAATGGGTGCAAATTTGGTGGTTGGTTTCCTTTGTGAAAAGGAGATGGTTGGAGGGTAAAACACTAGAGTGATCAACTATCAATGATTAGGGTCGACCATCGATGGTTAAACATAAGCCCTAAAAGGGTGACCATTAAAGGCCAAATGAGGTTTTATTTCCTCATTTTCAAATTAACCTATGGTGTTTTCATAGTGTTTGTATTGTGTGAAAAATAACTAAGGTTTGATTAAGAGGCTTTTTGCTAATTGAGTGTATAGGTGTATTTGACTAAGAATTTATCAATGAAGTGGAGTTTGACTGAGGTAGGCTAGAGAAAAGGAGAGTCAATGAGGATGTAACACAGTGGAGGTAGAGCATGGGGCCTAGTAATGGTGGTGTTTCCAAGGGATCCATGTTGAAGTGGTGAATGGGTGAAAATTTGGTGGTTGGTGTCCTTTATGAAAAGGAGATGGTTGGAGGGTATAACACTAGATTTATCAACTATCAATGATCAGGGTTGACCATTGATGGTTAGACATAAGCCCTAAAAGGGTAACCTTTAAAGGCCAAATGAGGTTTTATTTCCTTATTTTCAAATTGACCCATGGTTTTTTCCTAGTGTTTGTATTATGCAAAAAATGACTAAGGTTTGATTAAGAGGCTTTGTGCTAACTGAGTGTATAGGTGCATTTGACTAAGAGTTTATCGATGAGGTGGAGTTTTACTTAGGTAGGCTAGAGCAAAGGAGAGCCAATGAGGAAGTAGCAAGGTGGAGGTAGAGCATGAGGCCAAGTAATGGTGGTGGTACCAAGTGATCCAAGTTGATGGAGGTCATGAAATAAGGTAGGTGATGTATTACATTTGTAAGTTTTGTGGCTTGTATGGTTATGCACTTTAGGTGGGTATGGCTTGGAAATTGGGGGGTTATGTAAGTTTGTGGTATGATATTAGGTAGTGAGGAGGTAAATATGTTGAGGGAGGGAAGTTAGGGGAGGGAGGGAGAAGGTTTAGGTAAAAATTTGAGTTTTATTTTGAATTTTTTAGTTGAATGTTACTTATCCCTAGGGTTAGGTCATCGATGGTCATCACATAGTAACCATCGATAATTGATATTAACTATTATCAGTCGATAAGTGATCATTAAATGGTCAATGTGTGGACCATCGGTGGTCTACCACTAGACTATCAGTGGTTTATGGTTGATTAGTGATGGTTTTTTAAGGAACTATAATTAGTCGAAACTCAACCATTGGTTGTTGGTATAAGGATTAAGAAAGGGTAAAGGTAGGGGTAGGGGGTTTAAAGTTAGGTGTAAATGTGAGGTTAGGGTAAAGGTTAGGTGAAGAATAAGAATGGGTCAAGAGTTAAGATAGGTTAATAATGGGATAAAGAAGGTAGGATGGGTTAAATTTAAGGTAAGACTTGGTTTAATATAAGTCTTAGCTTTAGATCATATGAAGTTATTTTTGTTAAGATGAGGTGAATAGGTTAAGGTAGAAGATAGGTTTAATGAGTAGTAAACATAGGCAATGTTTTCAAAGGTAAAGTAAACTAAGGCATACATCTAACCTTGTAGCTGAGGGAGCAGCTATAGGTGTGGGACTAAATGCCTCAACTCTTGGATGAGGTCCACAAGGTGATGATAGACCAGGAGTGGGAGTACATGATAGCAATGGGTCTGGGAGGCATTAGATATTATCAATTTTTTGGTGAGGACTTTTTGCATGCAAGGTGGCACATTAGGTTATACCAATATGTACCCATGTACCATAGGGATTGAGGAGTAAGATGGCTTGTCACAATGATGATGATAGTCATGACCTATTATGCACTTCTAGATTCTAGTAGTGGTAGATTTCTATTTTTATTGCTAGGTGTTCTTGTAGGTATGTTGATGGATTAAATAGTGTAAATTTGGGCCCTAATTATATTAGTGCAGATCTATTAGGATATATATAGATATAGGTTACACATATGATATGGCATCAACATTAGATTTGTGTTACATTATTGGGCATTTGAGCACATCAAGGTGATTTGACTAGGTAGATTTCTATGGAATGCATGGACTTAGATGAATCTCAAAGTTGGCTTCATGAGATGGAGGTATGATTATGTACTTATACCACCAAAAGGATTAGTATGAGACATAGAGTGGTATATGGATAGGATAAAGGCCTTGGTTGATGGGGAGGTCATCTAGAGGACATATACTAAATTTTTAGGATGGGCAAGTTATGCCAGGCAAACCTTATCACTACAGATCTATAGGTATATTTATGGAAAATAACATCATGAGGTAGAATTGATTCCTTTTGATAAGATGAAGAGATATTTTAGGCTAGTGCAAGATGTCCCAAGTGATTTCTCAAGGTATAGGAGGGAGGATATAAAGTTTCCACTACCTACTCTAGAGCTGGATGATGAGTATATCAATCATGAGTTTCTACTAGTGAGGGTAAACACAGATGATGCAAGTGTCACTAAGGACTACATAATATGGTTCTAGGAACACTATGATCCAGTAATGTTTAGAGTAGATGAGGGATAGGTTAGGTAATAGGTCATGTATGTTGACATGGAAGAGGGAGGTGGGGACTAGATAGATGTGGATGCCCCTGATAGGTAGGTATTTATTATGGAGAGAGATCAAGTCAGGGTAGCATAGGTAGTTCTAGTAGCAGTGACCCTAGAGAGAGATACAACACAGGGCTAAGTGGCTACTCTCACATAGGAGAGGGATCAAGATAGATCATAGCTAGCCTTGGTTACATAGGAGAGAGATTCCCTTAGATAGGTATGAGGCTAGTTATCTACACCTACAAGACCATTGAGGACCATTTATATGGAGAGGTATGTGGCCACAGTCGAGGAGATCAGATATTATGAGGCACTAGTATTTGGGTGGCTTATAGATGAGACTTGATATTGTTATTATAGGGAATTAGTTACTAAGGGGGTTATCAATGTGATATTAGGTCAATGGGTAGCATTTATGGGTGCATAGATAGGTTCTGGAGATAGGTAGGTTTCGAGGAGCAACAGTGCTCCACCTTAGCTTCCAATGAGACTACCATTTTGATGTAGTATATGATTTTGATACTGGCCTACAAACCAATGTAGTGAGATGTATATTCCTCTGTGAGAGACATGGAAATGATGTTAGATATATTATTATAAATTATTTATGAGTGCATGATATGATTATGGTTTTATGTATGTGGTTTATGGCTGTGGTTATTGCTTGTGATGTTATACATGTTCACGATGTGATTATTATTTTATGGATGTGGTTTATGGTTATGAATGGTTATGATTATTGCTTGTGTTTAAGGTTAGGATGTGATGATGTTGCTTATGATATGATTGGTGATTATCATTTAGGAGATATATGCTTTAATTAGATGGTATAAATGTTTTCAAATGAATGAATATATGTTCTCCTTTATCTAGATAGACATGTGATGGATTAACATATGTGATGACTCATTTTTTTATGATGTATTATTAAATGGTGATGATGTGATAGATGGTTAATTTATTAAAATGTTTTATGAGTAAAAAAACTTAAATAAAGGTAAAATAAAAATCACTAAACAAAACACATAATGATTTATTAATTTTATTTAATGATTTAGATTTTAATTGGACAAAGATGAATCATTCTTGAAACACATAGATTAAGTCTAGATAACAAAACTATATGTGAGAAAAGATAAAACAATAAAAAGACATACATCTAAATGAATGTATCAACAAGATAGTTTGAGAAAGATGTGTTGTCCCCGAAAAATGCCACTCATTTTTGGGACAACCTACAGACCAAAATTTCTCTCTCCCCTTCTCAAATTTGTTCTGAGCTTTCAAATTCCTCATTTTTAAGCTTTTTCTATGAAGGGGATTCACAGGTTCAATAGGTTAAAAAAGCTTTTGTAGGGAAGTTCAGTCAAAAGAACAAGCTTCTAACACTTAGTCATTTCTAGGATTGGTTCAGTGCCTCGGTTCAATCAAAAGGATTTCGATCAAAAAATGATAAAGGACTTAGGCTTGAACCATTGAACTTTGAACCACTTTGGTTCAAAGGTTCAATGGGTTCAACAACCAACTTGGTTCAATGTGCTTGGTGCAAAAAAACAAAAGGCTTAGCCAAATAACAAAGAATGAACCATTGAACCAAAGTTGGTTCAATCGGTTGGTTCAATCGAAAGGTTCAAGGGGCTTCAACAGATGAACCATTAAACTGTTGAACCAAAAGGTTCAACGGGTTCAAAATTCAAAGGTTTAACCAAAGCTTAGAAAGATAAAGGAAGCAGTGTTTGAGTGAGACACAGAATATGCCAATGAACCAATTGAACTTTGAACCGAAAGAGTTCAAAGTTTAATGGTTCAACATGGTTCAAAAGCTAAAAAGCAACCTCAGTCAAAGGAAAAGTGGCACACAAGTGGTTCAATGGATGGTTCAACCAAGGAGTGAAGAAGTGATTAAACCAAGGAGTGATAAAACAAAGAGACATAATGAACCAATGAATCAATGAACTTTCAGTGGTTCAACGGGTTCAAAGTTCAACATAGTTTAAGTAACAATAAACCAATGACGTCCTCACAGACATCAAATTTAAGGTAAGGGAATATCTATTGAAATTCAAATAAAGTGCAGAACTCAAAGGAAGAACCAAATGACTGGCTGGAAAGATAGCTCGATAGCTCAAATCACAGTAGGAAGAGACAAAGCTGGAAAAGATAAGAGCATAAAGCAAAGGAAAAGCCTGACTAAAGAGAAAAGCCTGTAGAAAAGTGCCCGATGGAAAAAGACAAAGTGGAGTGGAATACGTCACATGTCCTATTATGGCTCAGTGGAATGTGACAAGTGTTTGCATCTGTGTTCCCATTTTGGAGTTGCTCAGGCAAAATGTGTCGTGGACTCCATTTTCCATGAGTTTCTAATGAGTTTCATATCAATGGAACTTGCCACTTGTCAAAGACACAGAAAGGACCCCCCCAAAGACATAGGCAAGAAGGGCTATAAAGAGCAAAGAAGCACTTAAGCAGTGAAGAGAGGAGCGAGACCAAAGGATCAGAAATATCTTTGAAAGAGTTATTTCTAGTAGGTGAAACAGTGGATCGAGTAGACTTCTAAGCATACCAAACCAAGGACGCAGCCTATTTTCTTCCATGAAGTAAAGACAAATACGCAAAGGACCAGATAGTCCATATTAAGGAGAAAACATATGGGATGAAATAGTGAAGACAAATGCCCTATTTTAAATGCAATCCTTTGACAAACCTAAAAATGCATTCAAGGCATTGAATGCACAACATGGGTCATTCTATGGAAAATAAGCACCCAAGTCTTTCTTGGAGCGCTATATATTGTAATCTCTCATTTGTTGTAAAGGATATCTTCCCCTTACCAACAAGTGAAACTCTACCCATTTTGAAAGGCATTACCGAGACTCTAAGCTCAAGTTGTAATTTCATTTTCCTTATTATTTGAATGAGAAAGCAAGTTTTTATAGACTTTGTGCTATTCTGACTTGTGTCATCTGGAGGTGTCCTTATTCATTTAATTTGGTAAGCAGAACTAGTGGAGGTGAGTAGGAAGGTGTCCTGAAGGCCCACTATGGAGAGACTTTATGCCCCCATAAGTACCTTCAGTGTGTTTGCATTTTTCTTTCCTGTGTAAAGAGCCTTGGGATGACTTTATGCCCCCATTGTTCTTCATGTCTTTCTCTCTCAGGTTGTTTGTCACTTAGTGCCCCTATTATCGATTACTTGCTACTAGAAAGAGTCCTATTATTTGAAAGAACAAGCACTTTTGAAAGAAGAGAAGTGCCTTTTGTTGCCTCACTAAGATTTCTACTATTTAGGAAGGAATCTGGCTCTTGGCTAAAAGTTGCTTCTGAAAGAAGAGAAGCACCTTCCCCATCACCTAGTATTTCTCCTCTATTTGTCAGCATCATCTCTGAAATAAGAGAGATGGATGGTTTATCCTACCCCCTGTGTCTTATTTTTTGCATATATATATAGCCTCTTGCATCCCTTGCATATCTATAGGGAACCTCCCCTTGATGAGAGGAGATATTTGTCCCCTTGTGATGCAGTAAACCTGCACATCTAGTCGACCAATCTCCCTATGCTGTGGTGATAGGAACTATTTTGGTCACCAGTTATCTGGCCAACAAAATATTCACCCAATAGTTTTTGGTGATTTCGCTAGGGACACAGTAATTTTGTGCAATTTAGAACCTCAAGTTTCAGATTGAAACATCACTTATGTCTTACCCATAATCATTATAACCCTTATCCATTATAGAGTCTGACAACTCTGTTCCATGTCTTACCCAATATCATTATAGCCTTACCATCTTCCTCCACTTCCATTATTTTATCTGGTCTGCAAAACCAGAGCTACTAGGAAAGAAAGCGCAGTTTGAAGCCTCAAGCTTTAAGCTGAGGCAAGGCCAGTTTCTTTTCCATTTTTGTCCTATAATTTGGCAAATCCACTCAGATGTGTTATCCCTATTTTTCATAATCCAATCATGGTAGTTCGAGGCCCTTGGGGTAACTCTTTTAGCCCACTTAATCTATCTCCACCCCTGCATGAGCTACCACTCAATTTAAGGAAGAATTTCCCCAAATTCTTTGGTGATGGAAGAGTCCACCCTGATGAACACATTACAGCCTTCACCATAGCCTGTGGTGTGATAGGGGTGGAATTTGAAGATGTAGCAGTCAGGTTGTTTGTGGAGACACTATAAGGCACTATTGTAGACTAGTTTTACCATTTGCAGATTGGATTAGTGACTAGCTAAGACATAATCAGAGCCAAGTTCAAAGCAAGGTTCAAACTAGTAAAAGATGCACATGCCCTTTTGGCCTAGCTCATGCAGATGAAGAAGGAGCCTCATGAGCCTATGAGTGATTTCATTGCAAGGTTTGACAAGCTGAGGAATCGGATTCCTATCATTACTCAGCCAACACCTAAAAACCTAAAGTGCTTATTCATCAACTCACAACTACCTAAAGTGAGTTTTTTATTAAGGCATGCTAGCCAAATAGACCTTACTAAAGCTCAAGACTTGGCCACTGAGTTAGAAGATGACCTTATTTTGGCTAGAAAGATAAGAAGGGATTCAAATAGAGGCACATCTTCCTCATCTTTTGATAACTCACCTACAGCCACCACTGATCCAATGGTGCATAAGCTAGCAAATGAAGTGCTGGCCCTCAGAAGACAAGTGACACAAGGGAGGTCATCTACCCCTTCATATAGAGATGTACCAAGGAGGACATTCCCTGATCAGGCACATCAAGGGCAACCAATCATCTTCCTCCCCCACAGAGGAACCTTGCCATTGAAGCTCCTCCAGCCAACTCAGTAGTTGGGTATTTGGAAATAGAGCATGATTTCTCTTTCCAACCTAAGTTTAATAAAGAAAATGATGCTGGTCTCTTCACTAAGGAGCAAGAAGAGTCAGCTGGTGACTCCCACATCAGTTTCCTAGATTACCAGGATGAACCCAGAAGTAAAGGTGGATCATCTGAAGGATCATATGTTGTGATCACCCAGTCCCAGAATCAATTAGCTCAACAAGATGATAAATGAGAAATAGAGGAGCAACCTCAGCCTACAATTTTGATTGCTAAGAGTGGGACCACTCTACCTATCCAGCCAAAGGACCTAGTGATTGCTAAGAAAGTAAGTATCCCAAACAAATTTGCACCTTCTACTTCAACTTCATAGATCAATCCTCCCACCCCTCCCATAAACCAAAAAGAAGAACTCCCATCCCCTGTGCCTAGTCCAATCCAGCCATTTGACTTAATTGATCATGTCAAATGTGTCGAGACCCAAAAAGTGGCCTATGAAGCCCAAATTTTGTTTGAGTCTTTAGGCAAGGATGAAATAACAGAAGAATCAATGGAGTGCAGCATAAGTGCAAGAGAACCCTTCCTTCCAAATAAAAAAGAATTTGAGATATTTGAGGGGGACAATCAAGACATGTGCTGGGCTAAACTATCAGAATAGAAAATTATGGTACTAAGCTACGTGCTGCTACCCATCAAAGTTAGGAAAAGGAACTCTTTGCCAGGAGAGCAAAGATTCATAGTTCTCAGACTAGAAATCAAGTCTTGCCAAGGGGTAGCAAGAGAAGAGAACCAAGAGGAAGACACATGAGATTGAATTCCTAGTGGAGAGTTCCATTCGCCCGTCACCATTTATGGGGAAAAAATGGTTTCCTACTAGTTTATCAATATGGCACACCATTTTCATTATCTCACAGTGGGCAGCATCTGAAGCGCTTCAAATCTTGAGGCATCAGATAAGATCATCTATAGATATGTATATTTGTATAGTCTTTAGTTCTATTTTGTGCTTTTTATTTTCATTTTTTAGAACCTTTCTTTTTGGGTAGCATGACTCCATAGCCCAATGGCATGCTTCTAAGGCACTGGAGATTCTAGATTCTACTCCCTTCAATCAATTTTTGCAATAGAAGGAAGTTCCCCAACTGGAGCCAGTTGTTGTCCCCAAAAAATGCCACTCATTTTTGGGACAACCTACAGACCAAAATTTCTCTCTCCCCTTCTCAAATTTGTTCTGAGCTTTCAAATTCCTCATTTTAAATCTTTTTCCATGAAGGGGATTCATAGCTTCAATAGGTTAAAAAAGCTTCTGTAGGGAAGTTCAGTCAAAAGAACAAGCTTCTAACACTGAGTCATTTCTAGGACTGGTTCAGCACCTCAATTCAATCAAAAGGATTTCAATCAACAAATGATAAAGGAATTAGGTTTGAACCATTGAAATTTGAACCAATTTGGTTCAAAGGTTCAATGGGTTTAATGATCAAGCTGGTTCAACGCCCTTGGTGCAAAAGAACAAAAGGCTCAGCCAAATAACGAAGAATGAACCGTTGAACCGTCAAACCAAAGTTGGTTCAATCGATTGGTTCAATCAAAAGGTTCAAGGGGCTTCAATAGATGAACCATTGAACCGTTGAACCAAAAGGTTCAATGGGTTCAAGGTTTAAAGGTTCAACCAAAGCTTAGAAAGATAAAGGAAGCAGTGTTCAAGCGAGACACAGAATATGCCAATGAACTGATTGAACTTTAAACCAAAAGAGTTCAAAGTTCAATGGTTTAACATGGTTCAAAAGCTCAAAAGTGGCCTCAGTCAAAGGAAAAGTGGCACACAAGTGGTTCAATGGATGGTTCAACCAAGGAGTGAAGAAATGATTGAACCAAGGAGCGATAAAACAAAGAGATAGAATGAGCCAATGAATCGATGAACTTTCAGTGGTTCAACAGGTTCAAAGTTCAACATGGTTTAAGCAATAGTCAACTAATGACATCCCTATAGATGTCAAATTTAAGGTAAGGGAATATCCATTGAAATTTAAATAAGGTGTAGAACTCAAAGGAAGAACCAAGCGACTGGCTGGAAAGATAGCCCAATAGCTCAAATCGCAGTAGGAAGTGACAAAGCTGGAAAAGACAAGAACAAAAAGCAAAGGAAAAGCCCAACTGAAGAGAAAATCCCATGGAAAAGTGCTTGATGGAAAAATACAAAGTGCAATGAAATACGTCACGTGTCCTATTATGGCTCAGCAGAACATGACAAGTGTTTGCATCTATGTTCCCCTTTTAGAGTTACTCGGGAAAAATGTGTCATGGACTCCAGTTTTTCATGAGTTTCATAATATCAGAACTTGCCACTTGTCAAAGAAATAGTAAGGACCCCCCCAAAGACATAGGCAAGAAGGGCTATAAAGAGCAAAGAAGCGCTTAAGAAGTGAAGAGAGGAGTGAGACCAAAGGATCAAAAATATCTTCGAAAGAGTTATTTCCAGTAGGTGAAACAATGGATCAAGTAGACTTCTGAGTGCACCAAACCAAGGATGTGGCCTATTTTCTTCCATGAAGTAAAGACAAATATGCAAGGGACTAGATAGTCCATATTAAGGAGAAAACATATGGGATGAAATAGTGAAGACAACTGCCCTGTTTTCAATGCAGTCCTTTGACAAACCTGAAAATGCATTCAAGGCATTGAATGCACAACATGGACTATTCTATGGAAAACAAGTGCCCAAGTCTTTCTTGGAGTGCTATATATTTTAATCTCTCATTTTTTGTAAAGGAGATCTTCCCCTTACCAAGAAGCGAAACTCTGCCCATTTTGAAAGGCATTATCAAGACTTTGAGCTCAGGTTGTAATTTCATTTTCCTTGTTATTTGAATGAGAAATCAAGTTTTTCTAGACTTTGTGTTGTTTTAAATTGTGTCATTTGGAGGTGTCCTTATTCATTTAATTTGGTAAGCAGAACTAGTGGAGGTGAGTAGGAAGGTGTCCTGAAGGCCCACTGTGGAGAGACTTTGTGCCCCCATAAGTACCTTCAGTGTGTTTGCAATTTTATTTCTTGTGTAAAGATCCATGGGATGACTTTGTGCCCCCATTGTTCTTTGTGTCTTTCTCTCTTGGGTTGCTGGTCACTCAGCACCCCTGTTACCAGTTACTTGCTACCAAAAAGAGTCCTATTATTTGCAAGAACAAGCACTTCTAAAAGAAGAGAAGTGCCTTCTGTTGCCTCACCAGGATTTCTACTATTAAGGAAGGAATCTGGCTCTTTGCTGAAAGTTGCTTCTGAAAGAAGAGAAGCACCTTCCCCATCACCTAGTATTTCTCCTCTATTTATCAGCATCATCTCTGAAAGAAGAGAGATGAATGGTTTGCCCTACCCCCTATGTCTTATTTTTTGCATATATATATATATATATATATATATAGCCTCTTGCATCTCCCACATATCTATAGGGAACCTCCCCTTGATGAGAGGAGAGATTTGTCCCCTTGTGATGCAGTAAACCTACACATCTAGATGACCAATCTACCTATGTTGTGGTGATAAGAACTATTTTGGTCACCAGTTAGCTGGTCAAAAAAATATTCACCCAACAAGATGAAGAGGACATGATGTTATTTCATGATGAGGATCAAAACAAAAGGAAGTTAGATCAACTTATGAATATAATCCCTTCACATGATTCACATTAGTGTTCTTTGGTTGGTTAAAATGTTTCTTGTTCACATAGTGTCAAGTAAGATCCAAATCCCTTATTTCATAGAGGTTATAAAATGGGAAATGGATGAGAATGGAATATTTGTTTCAGGCTAGCTTTCCTCTCCTATAGGTTTCCAGAGAGCTAGTATAAACAATTATATGTCATATAGGGTGTATATTGATCAATGCAGGAAGTCTACTCATGGAGTTCAATTGTAGATTCCAAATAATGGGTCATTTGATATATTTTATTGTTTTTGGAAACTAATCAATGTGAGAAGCTTCTAATAAATTTATTATTTTTGACAAATGTGTTTACTGAGCCATCCTTCAAGGGAGTGGTCTAAGATTTTAAGAATTGATTTAGGCTTTGGGATAGTTGTCCTTCAAGGGAGCAATCTATTTTATATTGAGTCATTTTGATGTGTTTTGGCAATTTTACTTGAAAGGAGCATTCAATTAATGCTAGAGATGACCCATAGGATAGAATGTTGTTAATGTTTTATTTTTATTTGTATGATATAGACTTGTAGATATAGGCTAAAAGGCTTACCTTTATGAAGGCAAAACTAAAGCATATTCAAGTTAAGATGATGGGTGAGAGGATTCATTAAGGGATAATGACCATGGGATTTCATCTCATTAGGGATGACAAGTATCCATGAAAATAATGCCATGGGTAGAGTCATAGTACCCATATTTAGGGTTAAGGCTACAACTGTGATGAAAAATCACATGATTCTATGATTTAATCGATAGTCCTCAAAGTGAGGGGGTGAAAGGGAAAATATTATAAAATAAGGGATGAGCTTAAGTTAGATAGCGAGAGAGTTTGATTCTATTTAAAAAAAGAAAGGATGTAGATGCCAAGTATTGAGAGGCTTAGGTTCTAGTTTCCCTTCAATAGAGGATAAATAGTAAAAGTTTGATCCATACTTATGCATTATGATATAAGGTCTAGTATAATTGAAAGCAACTTTCCCTAATTACTTTTCTCAATATTGGTGACATGTTGATTTTCCTTTAAGATAAGGTCTTTGATGTTGAATTCTCATTCTCTTAGGTGCTTGTTATAGGCATGATTTATTCATTCATGATAGACACAGAGATGGTTAAGCATGGACAAATGATGCTCATCAAAGATCTCAAATTGGACAAAATGTTCTTGATAATAATCTCCTTCAAAAATGATATCCTGTAGAGATATACGAAGAGAGGGAATTTGGTATTAAAGAGGCAACACATGATTTTCACTAAAAATGAGAGAGAAAGGGCTAGCACCCTTAGGGGTTAGAATAATAGTATGATATGCCCATAGGTTGAAGGAGATGTGTAAATTCCAATCCCAACTAGATGCATTAACCATTTTAGTTAACATTTTGTTAAGAGTTTTATTAGAATCGTCCACTTATCTATTAGGTTGTGGATGATAAGGTGAAGAGAAACTTAATGCCAAACACATCACAAAGATTTTAGACTTTGTTATTCTTAAAAGTTTTACCATTATCTATGATAATTTTATGAGGAACACCAAAATGATAGATAATGTGATGGTTAATGAAATCAATAATATTTTTAGCATTGGTTGAGATGAGAGGAATAAACTCTACCCATTTGGTGAAATTTTCTATCACAGTGATGACAGAATGATGTCATTGTAAATAATGGGCATTAATTTCACCAATAAGATCCAATCCCCATTGTGAAAAGGGCCATAAATCCTTGGATAATTGGAGACTATGTCTACATGATGTAAATTATCATGTTGTTGACATTTAACATAATTATTCATGTAATCAAAATAGTCTTGGTTAAGGGTGGGCCAATAGTAGCCAAGGTGAAGGATACATTTAGCAATAGCTATGCCACTAAAGTGTCCTCCAAAAAAACCATCATGCTTTTATTTCTCAGTATGAGAGATCTCATGGTTATGTAGGCAAAGGAAAATAAGGCCATCAAAGCCATGATTTTAAAGGACTCCCCCTATTATGGTATAATAAGAGGTACTTTGAATGAACATTCTTAAATCATTCTTAGAAAGATCAGAAGGGATGATGTCAAGGTTGAGATACTCAAAGATTTTCTTATACCAAAGATTGGATGGGGCTTGTTCCAAACTACAGATGGAAGGAGGGTTTGATTTTGTATAATAAGGTTTGGTAAGATGATGGATAGTGATAAATAGCTTATAATTAGAAGGTGTAGATGGGATCTAGGAAGCAAGGGAAGCCATTATGTTGATAAACTTATTTGTAGATCATGGAATGGTTTGGATATGGTAATGTTCAAATGACATCAAGAGTACATCAACTAGTTATTTTTATTATTGTAAAACATCATTATTACATTGATAAGATCTATTGATTTGATTGACCATGAGTTGGGAGTCACCAAAAACATTGATCATCTTGAATCCTAAGGATAAAGTAGTTTAGAGAACTATCACTAGGGCTTTGTACTCAACCATGTTATTGGTACAATCAAAGTCAAGTTTGAAGGATAAAGGAAAATTTTCAACATTAAGGAAAATAAGGATGATACCATCTCCCCCACCATGTCAACATTTTTATCCATCAAAGAACATGATCATTTGATAGGTGATGTCCTCTTAAGAAAGGGTTGCAATGGACTCAAGGGGAAATGGTTGGTCATCTATTAATGGTGATGTGGATAATTGATTGACAATGACTTGCCCCTTAATTGACTTTTGTTGGAAGAACTCAAGATCAAACTCTAGGTCTTATGGTTGAGAATGTAATGGTGGAGTTTTTAAGCCAGAAATACCAAGGTGAGGCAAACAATTTTGATATGGGTGTACTAAGTCTCATACTCTATAAGCATTCAACTTATACAGTAGATGGACTTATCTTTATAATACTCATCTCAATGTGCTAGCATTGCCCCTAAGGAGTGGTCAGTGGAAAAAATACAAAGGTAAAAAGGTTGATCTTCTTTGGGAATAATGAGGACATGTGGAGAAAGAAGGTGCTCTTTAATTAACTCAAAGGTTTTTTGATAGTCCTTGTTCCACTTAATTTTTTTTTTAAAAAGGTGTTGGAAAGGTTGGCATCTATTAGAGAGTTGAGAGATGAAGTGATAAATGGATTAGAGATTCCCTTAAAAACTATAGAGTTTCTTGAGGTGGGTGGGAGGAGGCATGTCAAGGATTACTTTGATTTTGGTAGGATCAATTTTGATTATACAAAGAGAGATGATAAATCCAAGGAGCTTTCTTAATAAGACCCCAAAAATACACTTATTAGGGTTAAGGTGAACATGGTAATATGGTAATAGATGAGGCATTCAAAGATAATCTTAAGAATGGCCAAATTATCTTTATGACATTTAGATTTCACAAGAAGGTCATTAAAATAGTCCTCTATGATTTTGTGAATAAGGTTATGGAAGATGTATGCCATAGTGTGATGGTAGGTTGTACCAGTATTCTTCACACCAAAAGGTATGAACCTATAGCATAAATTTCCCCAAGGGGTGATAAAGGTTGTTTTGTGTTTATCTTTAAGATCTAATTATAACTTGAGAACCCATCCATAGGAGATAGCATCTCATGTTCAGATGTAAGATCAATAAGCTGGTAAATGTTAGGCAAAGGAAAGAAATCCTTTAGGAAATCAAGTTTAAGGTTGTGTAAGTATACATAAATGCAAATTCCCCCTATTACTTTGGTGATAGGGATGGCATTTGAGACCCATTAGGGATAATTAATGGGTTGGATGAAACTCATGGATAGGATATGTTGAAGCTCTTCTTTTATAAGAAGGGCTATGTGAGGGTGCATCTGACAAAGATTATGATTGACAAGATTAGAATCATTGGTAGTAATTATATTATGGGTAGTGATGGAAGGGTCAATTCATGTCATGTCACTATAAGACCAAGCAAATGTTATGCTACAATCTCATATGAAAGATGGAAAATCTTGAAGCTCTGAGGAATCTAGCAATTGGTTGATTTTGATAATGCATGGGTTATCCTAAATACCCAATTTAACATCTATTATGGATTCATTCAACAAGTTTGAAGTCTTCAGAGGGAGGGATTTATGGTTAGAATAATATTCTACACCAAGATAGGCAAGAAGGGAATCATCATCCTAACACTAAAAGGTCTTAATGGTAAGAGAGTTGGATTCTACCATCTCAAGATGAGTCATAGGAATGGTTAAAATCTCCCCATCCTTTTGATAAGTTAAGGTTCCAAGGCTAATCATGTTGATGAAAAAAAAGTTAGGGGGAATGTTTTCAAAATCCTCAAGTTCTGATGGTGAAGTGGTCGGTGAAGATGGGACTTCCTTGTCAATGAAGATAACACGAGGTGAATTGGTTGGATTTTTAAGTGGGGAGAATTTGAGACCAAATATTTCATGAGGATTTTGGGTCTTACATGGAAGTAACTCATGTGGTCCATTCTCATAACATCCTAGACTGAATCTCTTCCAAGTACACCTATATAGGTATGTCTTAGAAAATTTTAGTTTATCCAAATAGGATAAATCAAAGGTGAATGATTGAGGAAAAGAGGAGGTTGAAGAGGCATTAAAATTTTTATCAAGTCCCCTATAGATAATATTAATTTAGAGATTGGTAGGCTCAAAATGAATAGTGGTTATGATATTGGAATTTTAACTAGGGTTTTGGTCAAGGTTCCCATACTCTTAGGGAGTAGGGAAAGCATCTAAGGCCAAGAGGTGATAATCCCCAAGTGAGAGACATTGGAATGTTGATTCCAAGGGGTCCTTTATGGGAATTTAGGTAGAAGGGATGGATGATCTAGTCGAGGCTTGGTTGGTAAAAGAGGTGGAGTCATCATTGGTTGGTGAAGGCTTGGTGGGTGGAAGGAGGAAAACATGATTCAGTTGGTATATCATGTTGCATGATGTAAAAGGACTTGGGTCAGCTTGTATGGTAAATACTTGACCATCATGCTCAAATTTGATGAACTAATGTAGATTTGTAATGCAAAATAATCACCATACTAACTAATTTAGTCAATGATTTATTTTAACATACTCAAGGTCAACAAATGGTACAAAATTCATGGAATGGATCTAAGGGCATCCAAGTAGAACATTATACAAGAACTCAACTTATATTATGTAGAAGAGATTAGGAAGCATGCAAGGTCCTAAATGAATGTGGAAGATGATAGTTCCTAGAGTTATTGCCATAGTGCCATTAAAGGAATAGAGAACTAATGTGGTTTCTGACATAATGTTATATAATAATTTTAGCTGGTCATTTACATGGGAGGATATAATGTTGATTTTGTCCCCTCTATCAATCATAACCTTTTGATGCAGGTTTGGTTGATTTATGTGGTAATGAAGAGAGTAGGATCTGGATCTTGGGGATGAATTGAGGGTATTTATGAATCCTTAAAGGTAACAGGGGTGGAAATTTGAAGAGCTCTAACAAAGGCTACTAGAGGTTGTGGACATTTTGGTTGAACCCCTATGGTCTACAAAGCCTCTATCATTTCCTAAAAGTGATGGGGTGAGGTATTGATTAGTTCATATAAACTCATCTTCATCTATGTTTGGTGAATTTTCTTTACAACTACTCTTTAGATTGACTAGGGAGGGTTGAATTTGGAGGCATCCAAGATGGAAATCTTGGGCTTAAGTGAAGGTGAGGGTGCTTGGGTTTGGTTGGATGATTGGGTGGTGGAGGAAGGGTATGTCCATGGAATGGACATCTTGGATTTCCCTTTATCCTTTTGTTGGGATTGTGATCATGTAATGACATATATGGTATGGATTTGGGGAGGAGTTGGGATAATGGTCTACTTTAGTTCCTCTTCTCCCTTAGATGAGAGTGTGAGGATAGGTAGGTTTGGGGTGGTTATTTGTGGTTCTTGGATTGACGGTGGGCTCAAGGGAGGCTCTTCTAACAACAAGTCATCCTCATCACCTAGCTGGTGGACTAGGACTTGGAGAGATTTATAGTTCTTCATATCATGCCCCAGTGTTCTATGGTATGATAAAATTAGATTATCATTAAACCAAGATGGCTTAAGACTATGGGGGTCAAATGGTTTTATAAGAGGCAAATTAAAGAAAGTATCTTGAAATAATCTTTTCAATATGGTTGAGTAATATTCAAGTAAAGGTGATAAGGGTGTTGGGGTTTTGGCTTTGACTTTTGGGGTGGAACCCTTCTTAGGAGTAGTCTTCATAATGGGAGTTTTGGGTGGTGGAATATTCTTGGAAGGTGTTTTTGGAGTATATTTCTTGGGGGTTAATGGTTTGGATGTGGAAGGTGTAGAGTTAGATGGTTTGGAGGTAGAAGGATTAGAAATAGAAGACTTGGTAGTGGATATTTTTTAAGTATAAGGTGTAGAAATAGAATTCTTGGTAATGGATAGTTTGGAGGTAGAAGGTGTAGAAAGGATAGGTAGAGGTGTAGCTAAAAGAGGAGGTTGGGTTTGGGTTATCTTTGGGAAAAATATTTTCTCAATGGAAGGATGAAGTACTAGGATGGAAAAAGGATATGGTCATAAAATAGAAAGCAAGGTAGAAATGGATGGTAGGGTTTTAGTTTTTGGGATCTTAAGTGGCTCCATTTTCTTGGTTGGCTTAACATGGGGTTTATTTGGTGGACTAGATGGTGTTAAATCTAAATTTAATGGAGGGTGAGTAAGGATCTGGGTAGGGAACGTGTCAAAGATTTTATGGGATTTTTTGGGATGGTAGAAGGTGCTTAGGCTACTTTGGGTGGAGTTAGTTTGGTTGGTTCAACTATAGTTTGAGAGATAGAGGTTTATACTAGTTTGGTTGGGGTGATGGTGGGTTCACTAATATAATTGGAAGGCTGGATTGACAATAGTATGGATGAAAGTTCTTGCTTGGTTAGATATAGGAGCCCAAAATGGTGCCAAAATATGGCATTATCCATGTTGGGTTGGGATAGGTATTCCAAGTCTTAAACCAGTCTATAAAATGGCTTATAAATGAGTTTGGTTCCTTTGGTATTAGTTTTAAAGGACAAACCCATGGGCTAAGAGAAGGGAGAATTTACCTTGTCCTTTTCCTCAATCAAAGACTCCAATGTTTGGGAAGGTGATTTATTCATGGGAGGGGTTAAAAAAGTGACCTATTTTGTAGGAATGATTTCCAAAGGAAGGGTGGATTGATATATGATGGTAGAGAAAGGTATGGCGGTAATGGTTGCTTCTTTTGATATGTCTTCCAAAGGAGAGGTTGGTAGCTCCACTACCTCAATAAGTGGAGAATGGGGAATAGTTGATTTTTTTTATTTCGGTTCTCAAATGAATAGAAGGTGAATCCACTACTTTAATAAGTGGAGGGGAATAAGAAGTGGTTTGGGCAATGGTTTCCTCAATAATGAGTTCACTAATAACCACATTAATAGTATGGACCTCATGGTTGTGAGAGGATTTCACTCTGTTGTTTTTATTTTTCATGGAAGGGGCATGGTTGGGAAAAGGTTGTCTAAATATGTCAAGTGAATAATTTGGGGGTGCATCGGGATTATCTAGCAGAATTCCCCCTTATCAAACAACCCTTGGATAATGCTTTTAAAATTATTTCATCTACTAACATCATGTCTAATAACATGATGGAAGGAACACAATTCATTCTCCTTATCCCAACTAGGTATAGGATGAGAGGAATCAAATTGTTATGGGGGTTTAATTGGAGGAATTTGTATGATATTTTATTTTAACAAAATTTCCAAAACAAAATCATATGACTCTTGTAGTGGAGTATATTGCTTTTGGTTATTATGGTTTTGGTTTTGGGTATTCTAATTGAAATAATTGGATTGGTTAAAAACTAGAGGAGGGGTAGTTTTAAGGATAACTACATTTGTAATTCCCTTAGTTTTGGTGTAATTCCCTTAGTTTTGGTGTTCATGTTAGAGTGGTTGGTGGTTTTGGAAGAGAAATTTTCATTTGATTTGAAACTAGAGTTCTTATTTCTCAATTTCAGCTTCCCTTCATCAATGGCTCTAATCTCCAATTTATGTGCCATGGTCAAATCTTCATCAAAGGTCTTAAAAATTTGAACCTACAAAGTGGAGGAAACATTTTTGGCACAAGCCCGAGAGAGAATCTCAATCAGCTTAGGTTGGGTCTAAGATAAAGAGAGTTGGTTTATCAAACCTCTCCAATGGGCTACAAAATCTGCAATCGACTCATCCTCAAATTATTGAATGGATTAGAGGTCAGTAATGGAAAATTTCATAGATATATTTATGTAAAAATGATCTAAAAAGGTTTGAGCTAATTGGGCAAAAGAAAAGGGGGAGTACCTAGTAATAACACTATACCAATCTAATGTTGGAATGGATACGGACATGGGAAAGGTGCAGACGAGAGCATCATCATAGGCAATCAAATAACAAGAGTATTTAAATACTCTAAAATGTTGTTGAGTATATTCTTTGCTCTAAAATTTTGAAAATTTTGGAAGTTCCCATTGAGGAGGATAAGGTTGGATTAGGATAGATGGATGAATTGGTTCATTGCAAATTTGATCATATGATAAGAAGTTATAGGCATTAGAAATAGATGACTCCAAATTGGTCATCTTATCCATTAACATCTTAACTAGATCACTTTGTGGTTGTGTACCCCCATAGTTGTAGGGTAAATTTTTTTGGGGTTGGGTAGGTGCAACATAAGGGTAGCTAGTGGAAGGTTGGGAGGCTGCCACATATTGATATGTGCACACAAGTGGTTGAGAGGATGACATGTATGGGGAAGTGGATATATGAGGTTGGGTATAAGATGGATCCATATACCCCTATGGGTTCAAAATATAGCTTGGGTTAGGTGAAATAGTCACTTTTTTAGGAATTGACATGGGTTGAATTGGAGGTATGGTTGGGTTAGTTTGAGGATGGGTAGTAATCTTGGTACTAATGGGTGGAAGTGTAGAAGGTATGGGAACCACCAAGATTTGGAAGGAGTGCAGGTTGGTGGGTTGGAGATAATAATAAGGGTGGTGATACTAGTAAAGGGTACTCCAATAGTAAGTGGATTATAGGTTCCCAAAGGTTGGGCTTCTCCTAAACTAGAAGAGTTATTGGTTGGGTTGGAAGGCATTTGGGTATTGGTTGGTTAGATGGGTTGTTTCGGATGTTGGTATTGGAGGGGTTTTGGGTAGAATAAGATGCTTGGGTGACTAAGTTTTGGGTGTAAATGGTGGAAATATATCTGATACCAATAAGGTAGGATAACATATCATAGGGTGGATCAATAGCTAGAACCAAAGCAAGGGTATAGTGGGATATGGTGTTAAGGTAATGTTGGAGGGCTATGGGGTTGTTATCCAAAAAGGTTACAAAATTTGTATCACTTTGGCCAACCATTTGAGGGATACTAGGACTTCCCAAAGGATGGGGATATCTCTCTACATTTGAGATGTACTCCATGGATGAAGAAGAAGAGGAAGATGGGTGGTTGGGAAGTGGATCTCAATTTATTTGTTTCTTAGTTTTTGTCTAGTAAGAACCATTCAAACAAAGGAAAAAGGAAGATACAATTGACCTCATGACTCAAAAGAGAATCAATAAAAATAAAAATATCTCAAGGAAAATAATTCATACACTAAAGTGCATTAAAATCCTAGGATACTTTATTATCTCTTTTTAGGCTTATCCCTCAATTTTTAAAGAAGTTATGAAGGACCAACTTGTGCTTATATAATTGGTACTAGAAGATGTCTAAGGATGGTTTTAGGTAGTTAAAGTCTCTCAAAATCTATACTATAACTTATTACATGGCTTGATATTGGGGCCTACCCCCTCACTTCACACACCACAAAGATAAGGGTGTCAGGTGCTTAGCCAAAATATACTGAGTTGCTAGAGATTATGCTTAGCCAGCATACTAAGTTGGTTCTCCCCTTAGTGATGAAATCCTTGTAGGATAGCCAAGGAAAGGTGGATTTTAGGTGATGAAATCCTAGTTGGGTCTTATTTCAATGTTTTAATATTTTAATTAAATGTGTGGTTTGGTCTCATGTGTGTGGAGAGAAGTGAGACTACGACTAATGTACTTGATTTAATTAAGCTATGTGAGCTAATCAACACAAGCAAACAATGGATGCAGAGTTAATTTTAATCCAAAAGATAATTTTGGTGTCTTTTCAAATGAATACAAAATAACTAAGATTCACCTAGATGATGATGCAAATACTAGGCCTAGAATGAGTACTTTTGATTTTCAAAAATGAAAGCAAAAATGATATTTTTTTTACCTTTTTCCCTAAGAAAGAAAAAGAAACTAGAACTTGCATTTTGAAAAGGAAGAAAGGAAATAAGGAATGTTCAATTTTCAGAAAAGAATGCAATGAATGACTCTTTCCTAATTCAACTAAATGTCCTATAACTATGAACCCAAGAAAAAGCTCAAGGGTCCCACTAGGCATGACAAAATGTTTCAGTAAAATTTTGATTATTTTCTAAAAATAAAGTTGTAAAACTTAAAATAAGGGTGAGGTTAGTAGAACTTGGATATGTTATGTGAACATGAATCCAAATGATTCTTGATATTCCTCTTTTTTTGGGGAAGATGACAAGCAAATAGTAAAATAATAGAAGAGAATGGTTGATTAGTGAGATAGTAGGGTGGACTACCTAGCGTGAGCTAGATCCAAAAAGTACAAAATTCTTTGGAGGTTGTCAATCCACACTTTTAAAACACTTAAGTTATGAAAGGCTGAAAATAGATGATTTCATGAAATAATAGAAGGCTCTGAAATCAAATATAAGAAATGTTTGGGAAGAAATAAGTGATTTTGACTAAAACTAGTGGTAAATGTTTAAATATTGATGCTAGATTTATAAAACTTGATTCATAAAATAAGTTGATCCTCTGTGATAAAATAGAAACTCAAAAAATAGAATTTGGGTATGGGTAGATAGGTCAAATTATATTGTTATTATAAAATAACAAATAGTGACCATCGATGATTTGGGTATAGCCATCGGTGGTGAGGTGATCATCAATGGTTACTAACCATTAGTAGTTAAGAAAGTTCATCAATGGTTAGATAAGACTGTCAACGATTACTATGGCCTATGGTTTGGAAAAATAAACCTATTGAGGGGAGTTACAAAGAGGTTCCAGGTGTGGAGTTTGGGTTGAATGTTAGTTGTGAGATAGGAATTGATACTCATAGGTGTCATTTGAGTGAGTAAAATAAGATATGGGTGGTTTTGGGCAGGAGGTGAAGTGTTTGGAGTTTCATAACTCTAACACACAAAAAAGTAAGGTGAAAGAGAAATAAAGGGGAAAAATACAAACAATGAAACATATAGATCTAATTATTGAATCTTGATAAAATAAAACACATTTACTTAGATTTTGGTATCACCTAGTAGTAAGAACCTCTTTTAACCACCTGATTGATCCTGATGATGATTATCCTCCTACTTTTCAACCTTTTCTTCATATCTTAATATAGAGGAAAGATAGGTTCCAATAAAATGGTTTAACAAATGGTTTAATTATGCATTGATCATGTAAATAATTAGCTAAATTTAGACAACTAGTAATCAATGAGTGAGTTGTAGTCAAACTATAGTTTATTTCTTTTATCATGTAAGATCTCAATCATGTAACCATCGATGGTCAGGGTCAACCATCGGTGGTCGAGGGTTGACCATAGATGGTTAGGGAGACAATTAAAATGGCTAAGTTTAGTCACTTTCACTTAAGTTTGGTGGTTAAAATCTTAGGAAATGGTCCAAGATTAGGAGGGTTATGGGGTACTTCAACAGCTAGAAATGCATTGCACAATTTTCAAGTTTCTACAATAGGTACTCAGGGGATTTTATAAGTTATTAATGGATTTTATTAGAAAGAAATATAAAAAGTATGTTGATGGGAATGTGTGTATGTTCTTACATTTATTCACCTCTATCTAAATACTAAGTTGTCAAAACACTTCTTAATGAAGTCATTGTTCATTTATTGACTTGTTCTAGTACCTATGTTGGCTATAACAAAGTTAGGGATATCATTATGTTTTAAATGCAAACTCTATTTGTAATTATCATATTGTAGTTAATTATCTCATTGGTTTTTAAAAAAAAATATGGTTATTACATAGTGGTATCAGAGTTAGGTTTAACTACTTTAGGGAACTTTGGGGAATGTTACTTATTATTTTACCTACTAAGTTGTTTGTTTCATGTCATGATGGTGAGAATAAGATTTAGAATTATAGGCAATAACTTGAGGGATGTTAACTTGGGTATAGGTAGATGTCATAGGTCTAATATTTCTAAAAGAGAGGAACCTCATCTCAATAATGTTGGTAATAATGTTAGATCCTCTAACCATGATGAAAATAATCTTAATGCTAACCAAGAACAAATTCTGAATGGGATACTAACTACTTTAAATGCAATTCAAATCAATATGGAAACCCAAAAATTTAGATTGAATAGTTTAGAGGGTATTTCACTTGAATAATTACCTCTTGGATAAGGGCAAGGTGGTAAGAAAAAACTCCAAGATAACCTTATAAATGTGGTTGAACCCATTATCAAGGAATTGAAAAGCTTCCTCTGCCAACCTTTTCAAGTTAAGAATTAGGTGATGTAACTAATGCATGGTTGGTTAACTTATATAAGTAATTTAGTCTACATAATATACCCTCTAATGTGAAGGAAAGAGTGGTTGATTATCAGTTAGTTAGAGTTGTAGCCCTTTGGTAGAATCATCTTTGCACCTTAGAGGGATACCATCTAATGACTCTTATATGGGCTAGTTTTGAAGGGTTGTTCAGAAAGAATTACCTTATCTCAAACTTTAAATAATATTAAATAACTAATTTTTAGTTGTTAAAGTAAGAAAATATGTCAATAATCGAGTATGAAAATAAGTTTTTAAACATGTTTCATCATGTTAACTACATACATGATGAATAAATTAAAGTGACAAAATTCAAGTTCGGATTGAAGGAAATATTGATGCATGATGTCAATATGACTAACCCTAAGACTCTAAATATTTCTATTGAATCTACTCATTGGGCAAAAGAGAAAGAGAGATCTCATCAAAAGGTGAAACAAGATTTTAAGAAAAACAGATAGTAGTCTAAAATCAATACTTTGTCTACACCCAATAATTTTAAGAAATCTAATCAAAACTATAGATTTACCAGGAGTACCAATAGTTTTAATAAATTTCAAAGGAAGAATAAAAACTTCAAAAATAAATAAAAAAACTAAAATTGTAAATTTTAAGAGAAATCAAATCTAAGGTGGTTAAAATATACCTACCACTGAGGAAAACATTGTTCTTGTATAACCCCAAAATAATGTAGTGTATTGGGAATGTGGTGATAATCATTATCATAGGGACTATCCCAAAATTATGTAGTGTCAACCAACCAACCACATGGTATGAAATGATGGATAATAGAACTCAATATTTTTAAATCACCCCTATCAAAATCATAGGTAACCTAAATAATATTTATATTTCCATTTCTTTATTCAGGAGTAACTGATAGATTTGTTAATCATAAGATAGTAAATAGATGTAAAATAAATCCTATGACATTGAGGGAAGGTTGGGATGTTGAGTTCAGTTCAAGCATGACGATGTTGGTTTCTTAGGTAATTTTTAGACCAAAGTTAACCTTTTCATAGCTCCCATCATATTTTATGATGTCATTCTAGGTATCAATTAGTTACAGTAGCATAAAGTTAATCTATATTACTGTAATAAAGTTTTAAAATGTTATGATGATAGGGTGAATTCAATAGTGATGCAAGGGTTGATAAAGTTTAAAGTATGCAAGCTACTATTAGCTTTATAGCTAAATAAAATAATGCATAAGGGATATAAAATATATGTTGTATAGATGCAAGAAACAATACTTATAAATGAAATAAAATTCCAAGAATATCCATTTTTATAATAATTTTTTTATGTTTTTCCAAGAAAATTACTTGGGTTACCTCTTAGAATTGAATTTGACTTTTTTTAAATTGATTTAATGCTAGAGGTAGCCCCTACATCTAAGTCACCTTATTGCATGAATGTGGAAGATTTATAGGAGATTAAATCTCAATTGTAATAATTGATATAAAATGGTATCATTAGGCCAAGTGTGTCACCTTAGGGTGTACCTATGAAATTTGTGAAAAATAAGGATGGAATCTTGTGGTTGTGTGTTGACTACATCATGCTTAATAAGGTTACTATCAAGAATCATTATCCTTTGCTAGGGATAGATGAATTGTTTGATCAAATGAAGTATGAAACTATATTTTCTAAGATAGATTTGAGATAAGGTTATCATCAAATGAGAATAAAATAAGAGAACATCCATAATACCACTTTCCAAACTTGGTATGAACATTATGAGTTTATGGTAATGTCATTTGGCCTAACTAATACAGCTACTACATTTATGAATCTTATGAATACTATATTTAGAGGATTTTTGGACAATTATGTTTTAGTATTTATTGATGACATATTGATCTATTCTAAGAATTCAATTGAGCATGAACAAAATTTGTGATTAGTGCTACAAAGGCTAAAGCAACACAAATTGTATGGTAAACTAAGTGTGCTTTCTTCTAAACTAAGATTTATTATTAAGGTCATAATATCTAATGCTAGTATTTTTGTTTATCCAACCAATATTAAGGCTATCCAAGAATGACCTAATCCTAAAAACATACATGAAGTACACATCTTTATTTGGTTGTCTAGTTATTACATAAGGTTTGTTGAAAAACTTTCTAAGTTGGCTAACCCAATAACTTCCTTACAACACAAAGGTAAGAAGTTCATTTGAAATTATAAAGGTGAACAAATGCACTTATTATACAAGATCTTAATGGTAATTTTGAAATCTAGGCTGATGCATCCAAGAAAGGCTTGGGTGGTGTGTTAACTTAGGATGGTCAAGTTGTGGCTTATGAGTCATGAAAACTAAAAGATCATGATAAAAATTACACCATTCATGACCTAGAGATTTCTTCCATTATACATGCCTTGAATAAATGGAAATATTTTTTTTTGGGTAAGCATTTTGAAGTAAAATTTGATCATTACATTCAGGAATACTTATTTTCCCAGGATGATCTAAATGCATTCCAACATAGATGGTTGGAATTTATAACTAATTTTGATATGAATATTTTCTATGTGAGAGGTAAGGAGAATCATGTTTATAATGCACTTATTTGATGCATATATCTTGTTGCTTTATTTCTTCTGCAAAACAATTTTAGAACTAAAATCTAAAACAATAACATTCTGATGAATTTTTTGAAGTGTAAGTTTGGCTGATGATCCTATAGAATTTTTTTTTTAACTTTTATATTGACTCTAATGGTTTAATTAGACATAAAAAAAAATTATGTGCCTAATTATAGTGATTTAAATAACATTTTTTAGAAATAAGTGCATACATCACCTCATTTTGCTCATCTTGGTGTCACATAGATGACACATTAGCTAAAAAGGTTGTATTATTATCCTAATATGAAACATGAATTTGTTGAATTTGTGTCAAAATGATTAAAATTTTATTGTGTGAGAGATAAATATTTCTATCCAAGAGGATTGTTGTATCCTCATGATGTTCTATGAGGTAAGTGGGTTGTTATTTCTCTTGATTTCATAGTTAGTTTTCTAAAATATCGAAGTAAACATGATACTATTTTAATTGTAATTCATAAATTTACCAAATTTGGCCATTCCATTTATATAAATTTAATATATGATTCATCTATGTTTGTTAAACAATTTGTGAAAAAAATAATAAGGTTGCATGGCATGCCTGAAGTTATTATTTATAACAAAGATAAATTTTTTACCTCAAGGTTTTGGAAAACATTGACTACTGATTTTGGTACAAGATTGAACTTTAATTCATCTTATCACCCAAAAATAGATGGTCAAATAGAAAGGCTAAATCATATTATGGAAGACATGTTAAGAATGTATGTGATGGATCAACAAGGTAAATGGAAATATTATTTTCACTTAGTTGAGTTTTTTTACAATAACATATATCATTATATGATTAAAATGACTCCATTCAAAGCTTGATATGGGTGTAAATGTAGAAATACAATTGATTTGGAAAGTTTAGAAAATATAATTATTTTTTTCCTAATGTTCTACAAGAGTATAATAAGCAAATGGAAATCATAAGTCAAAATCTTTACCTCTAATAGATAAAAGAGTTATGCAGATTTAAAGAGCTCACTACAAGAATTTGAATTTGGTGATAAAATAATTTTGCATGTTAGACCATAGAAAAGTTTAATAAATTTTGTAAAATCTTCCAAATAATCTCCTTGATTTTTTATACCCTTTGTAATTTTGGATAATATTAGTCATTTTGCTTATAAACTAGCCTTTTCTCCTTCGTTATCTCAAATTCATAATGTTTTTCATGTTGCATTATTGAGAAAATATATGCCTGATCCTTCTCATGTTCTGGATTGGACTCACCTTCAGGTTTTGGAAGAGGAAAAGATGCAATTAGAATCAATTAATATCCTAGACCATCAAAGGGTTGAACTGATAAATCATGAGATTTCCCAAATTTTGGTTCAATGGGATCCTTTGTCTAAAAGAAGCGCTCCTTGGGAAGATGATAGTCTTTTTAAGAAACACTTTCCTTAATTATTTTAATAACTAGGATGACTCTTTTTCAAGTGGGGAAGGATGTCATGACCATATTTTGTTATACTTGTTTGAGATGGATGATTTGTATTTTCTCTTTTGAGATATTTAAAAATAATGTGCTAATAAACTCTTTTTATTTATTTGATTCAGTTGTATAATCTGATAGATTATTAAGTTGTGTTCTTGATAAGACATTTTGATGTTATAAACATTTGTATTGCATGAGGAAATTAAATACTATTGAAGTTACTAGTTTATTTTTTTAGTTTAGTCAGATTACTTTTTCATTATGTTATGATTATCTAGTGAATTTATTGTTCCTTATATGTCTAGATATGTTGATGGTCTATTTTATGGCTCCAAGGATAGGTACATGAGCTAGGTTATATTCAGACCCAAAACATTTAAGAAATATGGAAAAAGAGAAAGAAAATTAAAAATTGAGCTATGAAAAGAATCTAAGAGTTTATTTCATGTTACGTTATTTATTGGTCATTTGTGCCATATTTCATCTTTATTTAATGTGTTATTCATCTACTCATGCTTAAGAGTCTTGAATTTTATTCATGTTTTAATTTTTTAATTTTTTAATCTTGAAGAGTCAAGATTTTATTGATGCCTAGTTGCTTTTTTGATTGGAGTGATTATAACTTATCTTTTGATATGTGTTTATGGTTTTGCATTATCTTTCATAGTCTAGTTGTCATGTTAGTTTTGTATTATTACTAAGGTATTTGGAGGCATGTTTTATGGTTATATGTTATAGTCACTTTATACTAGAACTTGGACTAGCCAAAAGGGGCCACAACCCACCATGGACTTGTCTTGGTTTTGGATTTTCATGGTAATAACTATAGTCTTTGGTATTTTTCATTCTATTGAGGTAATTAAGTAAAGATAATTCAATTTGGGTTATATGGTTATTTATTTTCATTTATCTTGACCATTTTTTGAGAAGCCCTAGCTTGGGGAAACTCTACCAAAAATTTTGGCTTATGGTCACCATGAAGAAGTGTAATGGAAATTGATATTCATTATGGTTGGAGGTTTTCATGGGGACTTAAATTAGAGTAATGGATCTACATGTCGGCCATGGGGGAAAGATTTTTGGGATTTTTTTTCTCCTTCATACAGGGAGTTGGAAAATGGACTGGGGCCTAGAAAGTTGGAGGACAAAGAAAATAAAAACATATGAAAATAAAATGTGACTAAAAATTTCTTGCATATATTTTCAGGCATCCAAGTAAGTTTGTCATTTTTGTTTCTCCAACACCTATAAGTGTTTGACTTTATTTTTGGTTCTCTTTATTGCTCATGTTGGTTCAAATTGGGATAAATGGTATGTAATATATACATACACATACATATACGTACTATTTATAGGAGTTGTTATTTTTTATATACCTTATGTCCTTAGGCATTTGGGTTCTCTTTTTTATGTAAGACATTGATTTTGAAGGTAATGCATTATTTTAGGCTATGTGGTTGTGGTTATTTTATGGACTGTATTTTTATTTAACCCTAGGGTTTTTAATACAATGGTTACAAGGCTTTGATTTGGACCTAGAATTGACTTTTGTTGGGTTATTATTACCATTCAAAATACCATTATTTTATTGGTTTATTATTTTTTGGGTCTTAGAAAATCATTTTATTTTTTACTATAGATGATATCATTCTTTATTTGATGAATCATGGTTGTATGTTTTTAAATAGTCTACAACCATTTCATGGAAATTTTGAAGGAAATAAGTGGACTGTGTTTTATTTATCATTAGGGTTTTAACTTAAATCCTAATTTTATTCTATCATTATGTTATGATTTTAATTTTTAGGTCAATGTGGACTATCAGGTTTTGACTCAGGTTATTAATAACATCTTTTTATGTTATGACTGTAAGACCATGTTTTATAATCCTTATTATTGGTATTAAGTGCATGATTATTGGGTGCTTTACCTACTACATGAACTCATTTTTATGAATTATATTTTCTGACTTAAATGTTGGAGGGTTTACTTGGCTATAATTTTTATACTTTGCCTCTATAATCTATTGATTTTTCTAAGATTTTATTACTATTTAAAATTTATATGAGAACCATGTTCATATACTTGCTTACTTAGCTTTGAAGTATTGGTCTTTAATGCATAGATCAAAAGAAGTAAATGTTTGAGGTTCAGGTTGTATTTGTTAAATAGTATGTGAGTCTTAAATCATGAAGCTCAGTATGATGAGTCATAGCCTTTGGATTATGTGTCAAGGAAATGGATCTTTGCAAGTTGGAATGTGAACACGTTCTTCTTTTATTTTTTTAATTTGATTTCTATTGATTAAATCTTAGAATGTTTTGTTGTGTCCTTTCTTCATCTTTATTCAATTACCCTGATCCACACCCAACTGATGGTTGGGATGGTCTAAGGCCACTTATGGATGGGCCCATTAGGACCAGAGAGGTAGGTTTACTTCATTGGACTTGTATGCAAAATATTGATTTACCTATACTTCTTTTTTATGTGTTTTCTTTATAGCAGGAGTAAAGTTGAAGAATTTTATTGTTTTGTATGATCTTCATTGATTATATTTAATTATTTGAGTTATGGTAATTAGTGATACAATTATGATTATAATTCATAAACAAGTTAATTGGTATTCAAATCGATTCATGACTTGTGAGATGCATGTTGTTCATTTAGATTGTTACTCAACTCAATATGATGTCATACACAAGGTTTTAAGTAACTTTGTTGTATCTTTTAGATATGTTAAAATATTACTTTATTTTGATTTATAAGATGAATAGTTATTGTCATAAGTTGTTGATTGTGAACCTAAAAGTGTTAATCTATAAATTGTTGAATAATGTTTTTATTACATATTGATGAATGGTAATAGATACATTCATTTAGTTTTTTCTTGATAATGAAATATGTAAGAGAACTTATTAGTTGTATTTTTAATAGATGTTTATCATTTAATCAATGTGACAAACTCTTAACAGAAATATAACCAAAAGAGTATTTCTTCATAAGAAGTATATGGTTATTATTTTTAATTTAGAATGTTGTAATTGTTCTAATTACCTTACCATGAGAAGAATACTTGAGTTTATCTAATTCATTTATTGTGTTGTTAAATAAAATTATTTCTTGATACATGATAATATATTTAGAAGTTGTTAAGTATTAATTATTGGTCCAAATGTTTAGATTGATATACCAAAATCTGAATGTGATCATATTTGTTGATTTCAGTTCACTTATCTACTTTGGTTTATTTAGATCTTAAATTGCATTAAAATAAGTAAACATGCATTAATAGGATTATTACAAAAGCATGTGTTGATAATTGTTGTATAATGTCATACTTTACATGACATTTGGAAATGATAAAAGTAAATTGTATTGTTACAAATATAGATTCTATTAAATGCTTTAGTCTTGGGTCTAAACTTGTAAAATAAACATGAGGTTTGAGAACAATAACCTATAATTAGGTTAAACATGTTTATATACATTATTCAAAAGGAATCAAAGTTGTTGAATCATGCATTTAATTTTTAATAATGCATAAGCCTTATGATCATAAAAACCAAGTGAAAATGACTCCTATTGTCATGAGTAAATGAATTATTAAAAGAATTAATGATCATAATATGTATTTCTCAAATAATTGGGTTGACATAGGCATACTTACGGGTCCTATGGGCTTAGTATAAATCACTTAACATACTAAATGATAAAAATAAACTATTTTATTTAGTACCATTTATTGAATTCAAAATTGAAATCTAATCCCAATTTGTACCATGGGCTAGTGGTGAATTTAATGAATGTTGTTATGCAAAACTTAAGCATGGTTGTTAAAACATAAACATAAAAATGAAATTTATATTATTATAATTTGATATATTTTCATTTTTCACATATTTACCAAGTGATGCATCTATATTGGAAGCAAGGGTTTAATATATATTCCAAGGTTTAGAAGATGGTTAATGGGCAACATGCATAAACTTGATTTGAAATTATACGTGATGTGTTAGTTGTTTGTGTGGTTACATCCATCATGATGAACCTAATAAGAGTTGTCTAAACCTTAAGAATGAATATGTGTATTTATGTAAAATATATAATAATGTTAGTCCACTAGTAAGAATGTACAAATGTAGTGATCCTTATGATGGTCATGGTGCAATGATCCTATGGAAATCACTTATGTACAGCCTCACCACTAGCAAAAATAAATGAAGGGTTTTGATAAAAACTAATTATTATTGTATTACTTTTGGAAATAGTCCTTCCATTGATCCCTGTCTATTATCTGAATGTTTGGTAGATCTTGCTTATGTAAGATTAACGTGATGATTCTTCTATCAAATATAATTTTATTTCACATTGGTGTGTTGAACTCTTTCTAATTACCCAATGGGGTACATATTATTTTATGGTATGTAAAAGTAATTTGGTGGGTTTATAATTTATTGATATCTTTTAAATGAAGGCCATATAGAAAGTATGTGGATAGCTGTGAGTGGGTGTTGTAGACACCGGAAATGTGTCTGCACCTTGGTCACCTTTTGTTCTCCCCCCTTGTCCTAGTCCCCTCCATTCATTAAATTAAAATAACTTAAAACATTTTAATTTAGTGGCCCCCTTTCCACCTCACCCTTGCCACCTTGCCACCTTGGATCCCCTCCTTGGATCCCCCCACCTCCCTTCTAGCCTTTATTATCCCAAATCTCCATTTTATCCTCCTCCCGCACCCATTAAGCATCCTCATGACCGTTCTCCCCACAACCCCTCGACCCGGCGGCATGCAAGAACGGACAGAGGCTAATTTTAGCCTCTGTCCCCATTCTTTTGTTGCCGACGTCGGCTACCCTGCGGCTAACGTTGGTGATTCTGCCGGCGTCGACAGCCTTCAAGACCACTTTTTGCATCCGTTACAGACCCCCGGCCCCTTGAGCTCACAAACAGAATCCTCTCGGCATTTTGGCATTCGACTCTCCTCCCTCTGGACCTCGTGCAACAGTAGCAACAGGTGCAGGGACTCTTAATCAGAGATTTCCTCTTGTAACAAATCTTCTGTGGCTCCAACAACAGCTCCTCCGTTCTTCATTCAGCAAGCCCAAAAGGTAAGCAAGTTCATTATCTTGTTTCATTCTTTCATTTAGTTTCAGTTATCTAGCATATCTACTATCTTCTACTTCCTCTATCCTTCCCCTTGAGAGGCTAAAAAGCCTTCTCAGAACCTGTCCTCTGTCCATCTTCTTCTCACCCTGTCACCCTTTCAGTGTAGTCTCAGACAACTTCCTCATCCCTCCTGCCAACAAAAGACCCTGCACAGGGCGCCCAACCAGACCCTGACCATTCCCCAAACCATTCAAGCACGTCCACAAACTCTGTCCCAGACCTGTCTATGAACCAAACCCATCCGCAGACCTGTCCACAGACCCAAAAACTTGACCAGACCCGTCCACAGGCCACTGCCCCGACCGACACCGGTCATTACCCCAACCGACGTTGGCAGATTAACTGACATCGACAGACCAGACAACTGACGCCGGCAACATTCCCAACCTCGGTGACTGTCATCAGCCCGACAGCTCCTTTTAGGTAAACATTTGTCTCCTCTTTCTTTTCTAGTTTGTTATCATTTCAGTATTTTGGTATTCTATATTTTCTCAGTCTTTTATCTATCTTTCACCAGTGGGTTGACCTCCCTTAAGGAAGTTTTCATGCTTCTGGGAACAAGCTTTCGCTTGGCAACCCACCACCTATCCATCTAACACCTTTTTGTCCAAGTCTCTTTCTTTGCAGGTGTCATTCCTCCACAGCCAAAGAGGAGTGCTCACAAGCGTCTAGATTACGGTGCGCAGACTATATCCAGGTACACAAGCCTTGACCATTTCCTTAAGTTTCTTCATTTCCTATCTCTTGAATGTAGAAAGCGAATTTGCGTTAGAAACATTCTGGCACGCCCGGTGGGACCTTAGGTTCTTCCTCGGGTTCCTTTTCTCTTCATTCATTTAGGTGCATTAGGCTCCTCCCTTCTCGTCTCTTTCTTCTATTCCAAATGACACCATAAGTAGGACTAAAACGAATCTTTCTTTTCTTTCTTGCACTTCTAGACTAGTCCAAACATCATACTCTCGAACCCTTTCTCAAACTTGTCTTCATTCAAACTTCATATTTTTGACTTGGGTTTAAAACACTTTGCATTCCATTTCTGCTTGTGCTTGCATTAGTCCACATCTAGTAACTTAAATTCGCATATTGAATAAATCGTAGATCACCTGATGTTACACTACCGAACCACATGCACTAAAACAAACATAAAACTTACTTGAGACAAGGCCCGACTAGGATTTCATCACCCAGCAGATACCTTACCCCGTCCCGGCAATCCCACTTGGATTTCATCACCAAGGGGAAAGCCCACTCCGTTCTCTGGCAGAGGATAATCTCTAGGCGAGGTATATCATGGCTAAGCGAGACCAGCTAACCACTGGAATCGTGAAGTGAGGGGAGCTTGCTCCTTAGCACCAGGCCACGTACCAAACCTAACATAGACTTTTGAGTGCCTAAAACAAGACCCAAAACTAGCTCTAGACTGCCTCTTCTAAGACCTTTCTAATAGCCAATCTCCCCAAACATTCATCTAAGGCATAAGCCACAAGATTCTAAAGTTGGTTCTTAGGATTTATCGCTTAGGGCCTGTCTGTCTCTCTCTATTTTTCTCTTCTCATCTATTTGTTTGAGTGAGTGAGGACGCTTTCTTCATTGTTTTTTCAAGAATCTTCAAATCTTTTGGTTCTCTGGAAAACACAGTCATCGACATCGGTTCTACCACCGATGTTGATTTCCCCTTCTTACCAGCATGGTTATCTGACCGACGTCAGCCCGCTTTCTTGTCGACATCAGTTTTTCAACCGACGTCGGTCTCTGTCACTATCCTTTTTTTTTCAAAAAAAATAGCAGCCTTAAAACCCATCCTTTCTCTGCCAAAAACTCCATCCTGGTTTTCTGAAACTGAAAAACATAGTTTCTAAAACCTGAACCTTCTTTGCCTTGAATGGTTTTGACTCATAGTCAAACCAAGGCCCTTCTTGACCACGCTAGCCGTCAACCACTTCCGTCTACCCCGTCCCTAACCAGTCCTACAATGGAGTTCAACTCAGAGACTAAAAGAACTCCTACTCATCCAACCCCGCCCCAGACTCCTATTGTTCCAGAGGGGGACCAAGATTTTGCATGATTCTTGGACCTCAACGTCAAAGCTTTGCAGCACTATCTCGTGCATAACCCAATGCGGGACTCCTTGGGCAATCCAATTTACGGAATGCCAACCTCTCTTGTCACAACTACGGCTATATCGATAGCATCCGTAGTCCAACCTTTTGACACTCAAGCTATCACTTCAACCAATGACCAGACCTTGACCAACCCTCCAAGTGTGGCCTCTCCCTCCATCTTTGGGCCCACTTCCACCGAGGTTTCGGCCCCCTATCAACCTCAACGCGCTCAACCGCTATCCACTCCTTTCTAGAACCTGGTCGTCTCTATTCCGCCTACCCTGGCCCCTATCAACACCAGGGTGGCTTCCTATCCATTGGCCCCTGTCACCACAATCCAACCTCTAGTGGCAACATCAGGCCTAGCTATGCCTTCTACCCAACCACCCTTAGCCTCTTCTTCTATCCCTACGACTAGTTATCCCTACGTTGCACCCTTACAGGGACAACCAACTACGTTGTATGCCTCCTCTAACCTCTTCCAAGCGCCCTACAACTTAGGGGGCACGCCACCCGTCAATCCGTCAACAGATATCATCAAGATGCTGATGGACAAGATGTCCAGCCTAGAGACCTCCGTTTCCAGCTCGCATAATGCTCTCTCATATGAGCAAATTTGCAACGAGCCTATTCATCCTTCTGTCCCAATCAGGCCATATCCTAGCCATTGGGAACTTCCAAAATTTTCTTGCTTTCAAAGCAAGGAAGACCCAAAACAACACTTACGGGCATTCAGACATGCCTGTTACCTTATTGCCCATGACGATGTGTTGCTTTTGCGCACGTTTCCTATGTCTCTCTTGGGTGCTGCACTTGACTGGTACAGCTCCCTTGCTAGCCATTCCCTCTTCTCATTCACATAGTTGGCCCAGCTCTTTCTTGATCACTTCTCCATCAACATCACCAAGAATGTCTCGATCACAGACCTCTATTCTATCCGTCAATTCAAGGATGAATCCATAGCCGACTTCGTTGCTCGATGGAGAGGCCTTATCAATCAACTCTCCTTTTCCTTACCCCATCCTGAACTTATTGAAATCTTTTCCCAAGCCTGCGCCAGACATATTTCTTCCACCTTGAGGGTTCAAACCTTCCGCACCTTCAACAAAGCCTTCACGATGGCCCGCAAACTTGAACTGCGTGCCATCGAGGAGAATAAAGTCAAGTTGCAGAACAAGAATCCCAGCTCTAAGACCAATGACTCCTCTTCTTCTAAACCATCATCATCCAATCTTAAGTCTAAGGTTTCAGCTAATGCTGTGGTCATTAGACCTTCATCCTCCTCAACCAATCAGCCTGAGCCATCCACATCTCAGAGCATCACCTGCCAATTCCAGCAGAGATACGTACAATGACGGTATACTCCTCTCAGAGAATCATACGCGTATGTGCTAGAAAAACTTGTTAAACAGGGGGTTCTCAATCTCCCCCAGGCCTGACCTCCTCCATAATTTGATCCCTCACACGCCATCCCTGCGTGGTATAGGGAACATGACTTCTGCAACTTCCACCGTGTTAAAGGACATGACACAAAAAATTGCAAAACTTTTAAAAACATAATCCAAGACATGCTTGAAAAGGGGGACCTCATCCTAGACAATCCCAATGCACCCCCTAATCAGGCCATTGACATCTTCAAGCAACCATTCCCCAATCATCCGCCAACCCAAAACAATGTCCGAACCTTAATTAACGACAATCATGAACACAACATTCGAACGGTCAATACGATCTCACCCTTCATCCCCGACCAACCTCTAGAGGTTAGTCCATCTATCAATCCATCACGTGTGGACGAACCTCTTTCTCCAGTTAGTTCTCCTTCAACCTCTCTCATCTTGGAGGATGCCTCAGCCTTACTGGCACTACCGGTCTCGCCATCCTCCTTCCTACTGCCTATGGAGGACCTGACCCTTCCTACTCCTCGACCGCAAGTGGAGGGCACCATCATCCCTACCCTTTACCCTCTTGAGGAGCCTCGCTCTCTGGTTTCTTCTCCACCCAGGGAAGAACCTGTCTCCCCTTCGTCTTCAACCAAGGATGAATCTATCATGACTTCAGCATACCATGCATCTAAGACTGCTACACCCATCTCGTCTTCGACCCCGTAACTGTCAACATCTTCTCAAGAGCCCAAATCTCATCCATCATCTTCTCAGCCATTTTCCCAATTAGTGGATAAAATCAAACTTCTCCCTTCAAGGAAAGTGATGCCTCAGGTGTTAAGGGAGCGTCTTAAAGCCCTTCAACATTCCCGTGCCCTCTCATCACATACTGCTAATCTTCCCAAGGCAGAATCTCTCCAAACTCTCGACAAAGACCAGACTCCCAAACCTCAACCAACCCCATCAAAACCGAAACCTGCATCTACCCCATCTAAGCCTATCAAGTCACTTGGCGTTCATCCTGTCTCCACCCTCACTCACCCGCAAGTAAAGGTGGACCTAGACCAGACCTTGACCAGTAGTAGTCTTCTAACCAAGTCAAAGAAGACTGCCAGACCACAGAAGCAAATGCCTCCTCCCCCATCACCATTGCCATCTATTTTGGGCCCCCATCCTTCAACCCTGACTAGAACCCTTCCCACTCCGACCTCCAATCAAAACCCGTTGCCTCCTTTGCTTCCTTTACCTACCTCCAGCCTACCCTCTCCCAAGAAGGTGGTACCTCTCACAAAGAAAGTGCCATCTCCACCTGTCACCGCACCATCAACCCACAAGGTGGTACGAAAACCCCTTCCAACTTCGCCTAAGCAAAAGTCATCGACCTCGCACATATCAACTAGCACAGACCCTTTAGTGGGATCATACTCGTTGATATTACACTGACTTCTGCAGACTTCCAACATAACCCTTCCACCCATCAGGCCTTTCTAACCTCTCAGGTCTAAGCCCTCCTAGTTTGACGACATGAAGATTTGCTTATACCATCGTGCACCAGGACACGATACCGAGACTTGTTGTGCCCTCAAGGCCGTCATCCATCGCTATATGGAGAAGGACACTCTTCTCCTTGAGGACACTCTTGACCAGGCCTTGACTCCTTCCCATCTGACCTCTTCAACCACATCAACATCTCACCAGCAGGCCATGACCCCTTCTTCACCTACTATCTTTGAAATCAATGCTATCCATATAACCACTAGGTCCTAAAAGGACAAGGCAAAAGAAAAAGCTGCCATTCCTTGGACCTACCCTTTCGTCAAGCCACCTCTTGTGCCCAAGCCTAAAATATCTATCCTTGGTGCATCCCAGCCTTCTTCATCTTCCTCTTTTGAGCCGATTCACGACTCCATGTTGAAACAGCTTCACCAGACGCTTGTGAAGATGTCTCTTTATGACCTTATCCAAACCTCACCTCAGCATCGTCAAGCCCTCATCCAAGCCTTGCAGGCAGTGGAGGTCCAACCCGAGGACCCCCAACCACTCGCTGCCCTCGTCCATTCTTTATCTCCTGTCGCCTCCATCACATTCAGTGATTCTGAGATTCTCACATCCAACACGAAAGATCAGGACGCCGCCCTCTTCATCACTGCTTATGTTGATCGAACACGCATTAAACGCGTTATGATCGATGGAGGTGCTAGCATTAACATTATCTCCACCCATGCCTTTGATCAGTTGGCTCTTCCCAAGAATTGCGTCTCCAAAACTGACGTGATCTTGTGCTCTTTCAATGACACCACAGCCATGACCATTGGCACAGTCATCCTTCACATTCGTGTTGGTCCACACACAGTCCCGGAGCTCTTCTATATCATTGAAGGAGAGTTTCAATACAACATATTAATGGGCTGACCTTGGATCCGCGCCATGGCCTGTGTCCCCTCCACCCTGCACCATTGTGTGAAATTCGAGCATGACGGGCAAGCCCACACTACTCCCACTGACCCTTCACCCTTCAAGACTTGCAACACAACCTACCGTCCCAATGACGTCCTCATTCCTATCAAGCCGTCAACTCTGGCACCACCTCCGTCTGTGAAAGCTTCGACCAGTTCACAATTGGTGGTCGCCCTCACCCCTCCTCTTCAAGCGACGACCAAAGACCCCATGGAAGACATCTTCCAACGACTATCACTTGGGGAATATCGCTTGTTAACCCTAGACATGTTCCAAACTCTGTAAGAGTATGGATGCCTTCATCTCAGTCCCAATTATGACCATAGGATCGAGATGGTCATGCCTTATGGTCCTCCTCACCTCCGAACCAACCTTGTCTATGGGGGGCTCAATCAAGCTCCTACCGGCAACAATCCTCTCTCTTCACCCCAACCTTTCACATCAAACTTCTCGTTCCTTGGCAACCCTGCCTTTGCACACACTTACCTTTATAGGTGTGCATGGAAAGGTTTTGGTTTCAGACGCTATGAGCAGGGCTCCCATCAGCCTATTGAGCCTCTCAATGACGATGATGCCAAGAAATGGTATGGCCTGGGATATCATGACCCCACTCAGGCCCCTTTAGACCTTTGTCCCAAGCCAACCATTGACCAATCTCCTCCAAACTCACCCATCCCTCCTCTTTCACCTTCAGAGTCGGTGGTGTCCATCCCTCCTAACTTTTTCACTGCCTAAATGTCATTCTCTTGGGTCTCCTAAATCTATCAACCAGGTAGGGTACCCAGGGCTCTCCTTCTCATCTTCTCTCCATCTCAACTGGGGGTTAGACATTCTTCCTACCACCAAATGACTGGGGGGAGTTCGACCTTTATACCAGCTATCATACCCTTGACCAGACCAATGACCAAACATCAACCAGTCAAATATCAACAAATATCAACCAGACATCGACCAATCATCAATCTAGACATTCACTCAGACATTGACCATGACCAGACATTGACCGTGACATTGACCAGGCCATCAACCAAACCATCAACTAGACATCGACCAATCATCCATCATGATCTCGACCAAACATTCAACCAACCTTTTTATCACAACCTTCAACCAGTCCCAACATATCAACCAACTTTGTGTCCAGCATCAATCAACACATGACCAATTTGGAGCGAAGTAAACGAGGCAAATTCACCCCTAATTGGCTCGGACCTTTCATCATCACGCACAAGTATGGGTAAGGGACTTATCGTCTGTCATCTCTAGACGGACGGCCAGAACCTGAGCCTCTTAATGCATTGCATCTGCGACCATTCTTCTGTTAGTCGAGTACTCGTCCATTTGACATGTAACTTGAGCTCATCCCTTGAGCAATCCTCATCCTCTTAATCCTCATTCCTTTCAACCCTATTCTCCTTAACAAGACCTCTGCAACCCTTTTATGACGCATGGATGCTTTATCCTAATAAAAGGGAGTCCTTGAACTTCTACAGTCTTGTCCATGACTCCACAATCTATCAAAAAAAATCAAGATGTCAAAACATATCCAAGGTCACAAAAACAAATCAAAAAGTAGACTGTTCCCTCGAAGGACAGCTGTACTATCATTGCTGTAGCTAATAGACTGATCCCTCAAAGGATAGCTATTCAAACATTATATAAAGCAAAAATATAGACCACTCCCTCGAAGGATGGCTATGACTAAATCTTGCTACAAACAACAACTTTTCTTAGAAGCTTCCCGCATTGATCAGCTTCGCAACATGACCACCAAGCAAATGACATCTCTATGTAGACTTCCCACATCGATCAGTCTGCACCAAAAAAAAAAAATGAGTCATGGACTTGGCTTATAGTTGTCTCAGGGTCTCCTATAAAAAGGGGCAAGGATATTCCTACTCTTAAACTGGGTTACCCTACCCTCCTCCTATCACCTGCTCAAGGGACTTCGAGCTCACTTTAATGTTAAAGTGATTCGATTACTACTCCAACACAACACTGGTCAATGACACAATGTATGAATGGGGCTCTTGGTTCTAATAACCCCTATCTATGCTTCCCTTCTGGTCCTTGTCAATGAAAGAGCAATTCACCTTTCACTTTTTCTCTACACTTTGGTCACATTCCACCACATCAATTGTCGACTCAACTCAGCTCAACTCCATTTTCATCATGACATTATGACATTAGACATCATCATTGTCCTTTTCACATAGTTTCTATGGACACCAATACACAGAAACTATCGACCAGACACAATTTATGTTAAGCATAAACCAATACTTGCTGAAGCATAAATAGACCTCGATTCATTTTTAGCATACATCCATCAAGACTATGGAAACTTGTTAAGGATGAAAGACTCTCGACCAATGTTACAGAATACACAATCTATAGCATCATCTTATCCTCATCATTTCGACATACGACCAAACCAATCATCGACCAATCTTTTCAATTACCTCAAACTACATTGGTCTGAGGCCCTATGACTAGGGCTATGTAGGCAGCACTTAGATAACACGACGTCCTCTGAGGTTAGCTCGACCACCCTCGTTTGTTCATCTCTTTGATGGACAAACCTTCTCTTCTGCAACCTTGACCTTGACCACGACCAGTCTATCGACCACTTTGACCAAGGCCAACCAATCTCTCTGACCCTTCCTCCCTTTTAGGGAGAACTACATTGGCCTGAGGCCCTTCACACATGGGCTATGTAGGCATCACTCAGATCACATGACGTCTTCTTAGGTTAGCTCAGCCACATCCTTTCGTCCATCCATCCACCTTGACCAATGACCATTGGAGATCATGCCTATCTCCTTCGACCTTCAACCACTTCCAAGACAATGTTGCCTTGGTTGTTTTTACGTGTATGCTACCTCACGGCTGGTTAGCAAAATTGTCTGTAGACTATTTTTGACCTTCACAAGTACAAGATCGTGAGCCAGTTGATCCTTACTACTTGTGGCATTTTCGTGTTTTTGGGAGCACTTCTTGAGCCTGGGATACCTGGAACATGATGACCATTTGGAGCTTCAGGTTAGATTGAGTGACCCGATCAGCAGACGACTAAATGCTGGGGCCTAGTTACTTCAATTTTGGCACTCCTCGACCCTTGACATGCAACAATTTGACCTGACCATCCTGTGACATGGTATACGCACAATCACGACTATTGCAGCATTTTTGCTCACTCTCTCTCTATCCATCTCTCTGTCAAATCGACACTCGATCTCTAGTTCCCTTCTCTCGACTCTCACTTTGAGGGGGGAACACCTCATCCCATCCCTGGGGCAACCAACTCTTATTTTTGTCTTGCAGTTTGTCAAGAACAACCAACAAGACAAAAAGGGGCAAATGTAGACACCGGAAATGTGTCTACACCTTGGTCACCTTTCGTTCTCCCCCTTGTCCTAGTCCCCTCCATTCATTAAATTAAAATAACTTAAAACATTTTAATTTAGTGGCCCCCTTTCCACCTCACCATTGCCACCTTGGATCCCCTCCTTGGATCCCCCCACCTCCCTTCTAGCCTTTATTATCCCAAATCTCCATTTTATCCTCCTCCCACGCCCATTAAGCATCCTCATGACCGTTTTCCCCACAACCCCTCGACCCGACGGCATGCAAGAACGGATAGAGGCTAATTTTAGCCTCTATCCCCATTCTTCTGCTACCGATGTCGGCTACCTTGCGGCCGACATCGGTGATTCTGCCGGCGTCAGCAGCCTTCAAGACCACTTTTTGCATCCATTGCAGACCCCCGGCCCCTTGAGCTTGCAAACAGAATCCTCTCGGCATTTTGGCATTCGACTCTCCTCCCTCTGGACCTCGTGCAATAGCAGCAATAGGTGCAGGGACTCTTGATCAGAGATTTCCTCTTGCAACAAATCTTCTGTGGCTCCAACAACAGCTCCTCTGTTCTTCATTCAGTGAGCCCAAAAGGTAAGCAAGTTCATTATCTTGTTTCATTCTTTCATTTAGTTTCAGTTATCTGGCATATCTACTGTCTTCTACTTCCTCTGTCCTTCCCCTTGAGAGGCTGAAAAGCCTTCTCGGAACCTGTCCTCTGTCGATCTTCCTCTCACCCTGTCACCCTTTCAGTGTAGTCTCAGACAACTTCCTCATCCCTCCTGCCAATAAAAGACCCTACACAGGGTGCCCAACCAGACCCTGACCATTCCCCAAACCATTCAAGCACATCCACAAACTCTGTCCCAGACTTGTCCACGAACTAGACCCATCCGCAGACCTGTCCACAGACCCAAAAACTTGACCAGACCTGTCCACAGGCCACTACCCCGACCGACGCCGGTCATTACCCCAACTGACATCGGCAGATTAACCGACGTCGGCAGACCAGACAACTGATGCCAGTAACATTCCTGACCTCGACGACTATCATCAGCCTGATAGCTCCTTTCAGGTAAACATTTGTCTCCTCTTTCTTTTCTAGTTTGTTATCATTTCAGTATTCTGGCATTCTATATTTTCTCAGTCTTTTATCTGTCTTTCCCAGTGGGTTGACCTCCCTTAAGGAAGTTTTCATGCTTCTGGGAACAAGCTTTCGCTTGGCAACCCACCACCTATCCATCTAACACCTTTTTGTCCAAGTCTCTTTCTTTGCAGGTGTCATTCCTCCACAGCCAAAGAGGAGTGCTCACAAGCATCTGGATTATGGTGCGCAGACTATATCCAGGTACACAAGCCTTGACCATTTCCTTAAGTTTCTTCATTTCCTATCTCTTGAATGTAGAAAGTGAATTTGTGTTAGAAACAGGTGTTCCTACAGTGATTCACCTTTATCTGAATACTAAGTGGTTGAAATACTTCCTAATGAAGTCATTTTTTATTTATTAACTTGGTCTAGTACCTATGTTAGCTATAATAGAGTTATGGATCTCATTACATTTTATGTGCTAACTATGTTTGTAATTTTCATATTGTAGTAGCTTATTTTTATGGTTTTTTAAAAAAATTGTGGTTATTGCATTTCTCTTATGAATAATGGGTACACATGTCTTACCAAATAATTGGGCATAAGTGTGTCACCATGAATTTATAATTCATACTATTAATCTTTTGAGTAGGCCTAAGTAATTCCAAATGAAATTTTGGATGAATTCATGGCCACAATATTTAGGTTCCTTGCACAACATCAAAGATGAAGAGAGTATTTATTCTTATATTAAGATTGATAATCTATTGTGATATGAAGGATTAGATAATGTATCATACCTAATTAATAACCTTGATCCATCTGTTCCAAAATAAATTAATGTGTAAGTGCTTTAGTGTACACCTTGAATAGCATAGTTGTGCACTTATGGGAGATATATAAGCCCAATCTACCTACTTGGGTAGTAGTAAAAAAAAATTGTAGTTGGTTTGAGAAAAAACTTAAGTTTGGCATGCCTAATTATATAAAAAATCAAATCCAACATAAATTTTATGTGGATGTGAGGATTTTTGGGCACAGAGTATGCATCACCTTCTAATCATGTTTTAGATTAATGAAATTTATGGGGCATTAAAGGCCTACACCTGTGAATGGTATGTAATCATTGAAAAATGTATTGAGATCAAAGATTGGGAAATAATGAATTTTTATTTCACCCATATGTTTTATTTTTCATCATCCAAATCCAAACTAGTAAATTCATTACATGGATGTATCACACAATTATGGAGGATGATGCTATAATAAAAGAGCATTTATATAAGTTACATAATGAGAATATCCACCCATTACCAAATATGTTTGAGTATTGCATTAAAATTATCAATTTCAATAAGGAAGATGAATCATTATGGTTGAATCATAATTATAAATACAAGTGTGATAAATAAAAGGTAGTATCAAAATGGATGGCATGTCACATAAGGGTACTGCAAAATTTTAAATTTGAAATGTCCTATGGGGAGTGAAAATTGGGGAATACCTAAGGAGATAAGAATAATCACTAACATGATCCATGCAATACCATAAAAAATAAGATTAGTTCAGAGGAAGAATATAATATCACCATAGTTGGTGGTTATTGGACACATGAAGAATTGGATAAAATAATCAAAAAATTATATGAATACCATGATATTTTCCCATGAAAATACAAATATATGAAATGCATACACAATATTTGGGGAAAATTAATATCATTATTGTGGATGGTATCATACTAGTGAATAAGTGATCGCATAGGCTGAACCAAAACTTACACATGAAGGTGGATGAATGATAGATAACATGATGGTCAATATAGATACTTATCTAGTAAAAGAGTTTAAATGTGTAAGTCACATTTTCATCATCATAAAAAATGGGTGCATCTAGATATGCATTTATTTTTGACTTCATAACATAGAATGTATTACTTACCAACCCTTTTCATGCTTTGTTTACCAATCAAATTTTATAAGTGGTGGTGGTTTATGATATGTATACCTTCACTTTTGGGATATTTGGGTACCATCAAATCTATATCACAGATGAGGACAATAAAAAAAAAATATTCACAACTTAATGGGGCTAATTTTCATATATTGTCATGCCTTTTGGGCTAACTAACGTATCTATCATGTTCTTAAAATTCATTATACTAGAATTTAAGGACTTTATTCATTTATTCTTGTTGGTGCATTTATTTACTTTATTACATTTACTTGTATTTATTATTTTAATACATATATAGTACTTGAATTTTTTTTACAAGCTTCATACACTAATTCAATGCTATATTCAATTACAATGATGCAATTGAATATATTCATGTCATCTACATATTTTTTGACTTTCATAATCTCAACTTAGCATGTACAAAAGAAAATTTCTCCTTACCATGGATTGATGCCATTATTGATTCTAAAATTGGATATGAGATGATTTTCCTCATGGATGGTTTTTTACGATATAATAAGATTCATATTGCTCTTGAAGATAAATTTAAAATTACTTTTACTAGTAACTAGGGTAATTATTATTGTGTTAAGATGTCATTTAGCCTTCAAAATTGTCAAAGGAACTTATCAACATGTGATGACCCATATATTTAATGACCTCATCTATAAAATAATTGAAACCTATGTGTATGACCTTATTTATTAATCTAAACATAGTGAAAACCATCTTAACTACCTTGCTATCATATTTGATCATCATGTTAAATACAAAGTTTGATTCAATCTTTATCAGTGTGTTTTGAGTGCCACCTCTAGAAAACTCATAACATTTTAGTTTATTTACAAGGGATTATTTTTTATCACATAAAACTCAATGTTATTTTCAACATTCCTATTTATTAATCTATTACTTGCATTTATACTTAGTTTAGGTAACTTAGGGAATATACTAATTCATCCCCATGTTGACGTATGTTATTGTTGTTGGTTTTGTGGTATAAATGTTTTCATTGATTTCAAGGCCAATATGGATGTCATTAATGTCAAGGTCAAAGTTGATGTCATGGATGGTGAAGTGGTATGTGACAAGGAAGTCTTATGATAAGAGAGAATTTGAAGGCAACCTATTGCCTCTCTATTGAGAGAGAATTTGAAGTTGAACTAGTAATTATTCTGAGGTTGATGCCATGTCAAGGCCAAGATCAAGATACAAGGTAAGCATACTTTTGAGCATTAGTCTTAATAAAAATTATTATATCATGAGCATGTGTACAAATATGGTGGTTTGGTAAGATGGATAAACATAGGTATGAGTGGATGTTTAACACTTCCCAAAATGCATATTAAGTTTTGAAACACTCATGAAAGTTTCAAGGCAAACCTTCAAGGGTAAGGTCTTAAGCCTAAGCATGCAACCAAACTAGTTCTAGACCCTACCTGACCTAATGAGAAGTCTTGAGGTGTTATCAAGGTCTATGAAGATTTAAAACTAGTGGTAGATCATGTGAGAATATTTTTGACACTATGTAAACATGTGTATAAGGTAGATAAGCTTTTAGAGGAGATTTTGAGGCCAGTTCATGGGTCATTCATTTGCATGAAGATACCTAGTGATAAGGCATAAGCTTGGTAGCATGATGAGTAGAATAAGCTGAGGCTTAGAACAATAAGATTGTTAGTCTATGAAAATGTTATGAGGTTTTATGACATGATTATTAAATTTTAATAGTAGTGAAAGTGGTTTCAAGGTATGTTTAAGGTCTACATGTGATTGGTAATTCAAGGCCTAATATGCAAAGAGACATAATATGGCCTAATGAGGGGTGAATTTAAATTTTCAAGGTGATATATCTCATGAAATATTTTTTTAGAGTTTTGATAGGTTTTTTCAAGTGTCTTGGTGAAGTTTGAGGTCTTAAATTAAAGAATAAAGCATGAAAAGTGGTTTTGAGGTTGTTTGTGTGCACAGAATGAGGTATTACAAACTTGAGAAGGATTTTATTATGCTCATTGACACATGAAAATTTTTCATGAGGATTCAATTAGTTCATATTAGTTTTTTAAGGTTAATATCTTAAAGTTCCTAGCATTAGTTTCTAGATTGAGGACCTAAGCTTTATGAATGATTTTTAAGAGTGGAAGGTAGTATAAACCCTCTCTAAAACCCTAAAAATGACTTTATATGGAATATTTTGATATAAATGGATCAAAATTTATTGTATTACCTAGTTTTATTATTTTATAATGTATAACACTCTCCCAAATACTTTTATATGGCAATGGTTTGTCAGATGAGTACTACAAGAAATCCCTTATTTCTTAAATTTTTGATTTAGCAGGCAAGGTTGACCAGGTCAAAGAATGAAAATGGATGGATGTTGAATATTTTTATTTATATATTATTCCCATGGTGGTTTATGATAAATTTATGGACTTAAATTATGCTAAAATAGTCATGGAAGTTAACCTATTGCTAAAAAGGCCTAGTGAGAAAGATAGTGAGAAATATAGGCAAAAGTGGGAATGAGATTATGGATGTGTACCATGGATTAGGGATGGATATAATTATATATGGTTATTTTTCAATACATTTAACACATATCCATATTATATATAATATTTTTAGATGTGTGTATGGTATAAATTTGCTCTCAAACTGACTTGTCTAAAATAGTGAGGTCTGTATATAATAAAGCCATGGCATTGGTTTGTAAGACCAATATTTATATTTAACATTATAATATATTAATTTAATTATGTTATAATTATGTTTAATGATAATATAAACCCATTTTTAGTTCATTAAAGTGACTCTATAGGTGTTCTAAGTCTTTGTTTTCATGACTATGTTTTGTAGTCTTTGACAATTCTAAGTGATCATCTAACAGAGATGAATATGAAGTGATTTGTATAGATTGAAGATTATAATACACATTAAATTGTTATATATGTCTCATAGGTTCAATTTAATGTATTTTTATCCATGATAAATTACTATGAAGTTGTGAAAAGTCATAGGTTCTTAACTAATTTTTAGGCCTATTTGTAGTTCTGGGTGAACACATGGAAGTGATCATTTTGAAGTATTTTTCTTGAATGGTGAATTATAATTGACATGGTGATGAATATAAGGTCATTATATTTTTAATAATTTATTTTTTTATATGGTTGTGTCAAATTTGAGTGTATGCTTCAGATATTCAAAATAGACTTTCTTGCAGTGAGAAGGCCTAATTGTGAATAGGCCTAATGGTGTGGTTCAAAGAGTGAAATGAGATAAATATTTTTAATAACATAAGGTGAGATTATAAATGGTATTATTTAATTATATTTTAATATTTTAATCCATTTATTGATACTCAATATGTTCTAGTATGGTCAAGATGAAACGTGTGCTTTGAGAAGGCCTAATTACATTGTCTCTTTTAGGCCTAATGGTGGATTTAGTCCTTATGAGTAATGGATGACCTATGCAGTGGTTATTTATATGTGAAACATGGTTTTTTATATATTATAATGTTTATCCAATTATTTAAAGTTTTTCATCTTACCAAGGTATGTGAAAGTAAGAGTCAAGTATAAGAAGGTCTAATAGGCCTAATTTGACTAGTCAAAATATTGAGGTGGTGAACAAATGAAATAGAAGTTTATAAACTAGGTAAATGGATTAAATAACATTATATATGTGTGTTTAATATTTCATGAAGTTATAAAATTTATTTTATAGATGGTGATCAAGTTCATATGACCTAATTTTGTCAAAAAAGGGCTAGTTGAGCGAAGAGGTCCAATAGGTTATTAGAGACAGATAAGAGAGCGTGAAGAACAAAATAAGGTACTCATAATTAGTTTATTAAATTATATGCATCCAAAGGTGATCAAATTTTCCAAGTGTTTGAGTTGGTGTTGATTTACCTAGGGGGTTAGTGCCTCCTTGTAAGTTGGTGCTTACTAAAGGACTAGTTGAGTTGGTGCTTGACTAGTGAAGGGTTGGTACTCCTTGTGGGGTTGATGCCTCACTAAATATTGATTAATTTATTATAATAATATATTAAAATATGTGTTTCAATTATTTTTATCTCCCATGATGTTTTCCCATATATCTCTTGTGTTCATATGTTATATGCTTATGTGGATGTTTATTTATGCACTTGTTGATGTGTGTTTGAATGAATGCTTCATGAATGATAAGTGAAATTTAATGATTTTTTTAAGGGAAATTATTCACCTCCCCTATCAGTATCTATAATTAAAAAAAATGGTATTAAATCATCTCCTTTTAAGAAATCCTAATAGCCTAAAAGAGATCCTAAGCAAGCAAATATGGCTAGTCAAGCACAAGGTGGTTTCTATACAAGTAAGGTTCCATTGTTTAATAGATCTAATTGTGATTTTTGGAGTGTTAGGATGAGAACATATTTTATATGTCAAGGTAATGATGTTATAAAATTAGTTTTGGATGAATATATTTCACCCTCTATTCCCCCTAGTAGGGGGAAAGAAGGCTAGTGATAATAATTCAAAAGCAATGAATGGTATTATTTGTGGCTTATCATAGGTAGAGCTTGTGAAGGTGATGTACTATGTGTATAATAAATAAATGTGGAACAAATTGAAAAATATCCATGAGGGAGACTCCAAGGTCAATTTGGCTATATTTCAAACCCATGGAAGATAATTTGAAATCTTGAGTATGAATGAAGATGAGACCATTTCAGCCTACTTGTTGAGGGTTGATAAAGTGGTCAACATCATAAGAGGACTAGGTGAAGAACTGAAAGAGTCTACTATTTTTCAAAAGTTTTTGAGATATCTAACTCCTAAATTTGATTCTAAAGTGTTAATTATTGAAGATATGCAATATTTATACAAGCTAGAGATGGACGGACTTCATGACACCCTAACAACCTATGAGATGAGGATAAGTGAAGGAAAACCTATAAAGAAGGAAGTTGCATTCAAGGGAAAAAATAAGAGAAAGGAAAAGAAGAAACAAGGTAATAAATTCAAATACAATTATGTTTTTTATATTGATGATGATGAGTTGATAGCTATGTTTGCAATACAGTTGAAAATTAGTTTAGGTAATCATAAGGGTAAGTTGCCCTTCAAGTTATTTAATTATGGAAAAATTGGACACTTTGCTAACAAGTGCCCTCATAAGCATAAGATAAAGGATGATGAGGATCATGATTAAATCCATGATGATGAAAATAAGTCTTATAGTTTTGATAAGATAAAGAAAAGCTTTAGAAAGTATGATGACAAGAAGAAGTCTTTCAAGAATAAAAGAAGCTTTTACACCAAGCAAGACTATAGCTTATCTGATGAGAGAGAGAAATGATTCAAAGAGTTACCATGAAGGTCTTGATCCTAATTTCAATGAATTTATCTTCATGGTTGAGGAAATAATATGTTAAAATCAAGAAGAGTCCATGTGGTTTGGAGGTATCGTTGGCGATTCAGATGAAGAAGAAGATGAGATAGACTTTGAGGTTGAGTTGGTGAATGATCTAGAAGAACTAAAGATAGTGAAGAATAAGAATAAGGTGATATATTGCCTTGTCAAAGAATATGAGGATCAAATTAGTTTATTTGAAGAGAGATTGAGAAAAAATTCTAAGGAAGAAGAAGAAATATTCAAATAGGTGGACACTCAAATTGAGATTATGACTGCAAGCCTAAAGGCTAAAAAAGAAGAATGTCCTAGGTATGTAAATAAAGTGGATTCCTTGAGATCTAAGTTAGATCAGGCATCAAGTAAGGTAAAGTCCTTTTTGAAGTTTCAAAAAGAGTACCAGTGATATAGATAACATCCTAAGTAGTCAAAATTCTACTAATAAAAAAATATGTCTTGGTTTCAATGGAGACCAAAATAAAATTACTAATGTAATCTAGAGAATCAGACATTAAAGGTAAATGGTCAATCAAAGAATGACCATATTAGCATAATGAAGACTAATCCTATTAGGTAGCCTAATACTATAAGTTATGATAATCCTTTTAATGGTTATTGTTATTCATGTAGCCAATTTGGTCATAGAACAAGGCATTGTAGAAGACCCTCCAAGAATGAATATGCATGGAACTATGAGGAGAATCATCAATCAATAGGTATGGGTAATGGTGTGTTTCCATTAAGAGGAATAACTTGTTTCAATATTCAAAAGGTTGGTCATATTGCAAAGTTTTGTAAGCATGGATTCTCAAGTCAAAACAAGAAGATTAAGGCCCATAAAGTGCAAGAAAGAAGACAAGATAATGAATGGATAAAAAAGGTAGCTAAGGTGAATGATGATCAATATGAAAGTCCAAGTGGAGTATTTTCCATGGTGGATCATAGTTCATATGTAAAGGAGTGCCAAGAATTCTCCCTATCAACTTAGGTTATGGATGAACGAGTCAAGACAAATAGACCAAGTCAAAATGTTGTTCAAATGGAGATTGAGGATTTCAATCAAAAAAGGATATTCAAGCCTAAGAGTGTCATGAATAAAGTTTAATCTAGTGAGGACATGGATATTTGGGAATCTCCTGAGTTTATATTGTTTTAGTACCCTAGAGAAGATGTGATTTCATTAGGTTTCATGGAGACACTCATCAAGTGAGCATAAACATGAAGGATTTGTGGTCTTAAGGGGAACTTTGTATTATTATTTTTAGATAAAAAATTAGTGAATAGTATATTGGAGGTGTGATTTCAAGAGTAGGTGTGTTTACCTAGAAGATATGTAGCAATCATAAATAAATTTGAATTATGGATTGGTTTATAAGACCAATGTGTTCATGAATTCAATTGGTTGCAAGCCTAATCTGTGTTGAGTTTTTATCAAATAAAGAGAATCATCTTATTTGAATATAAAAAGTGTGTTTTTCTAGGTCCAATGATCAAATAGTTGTCAAGAGATGACCCTCTGTCATTAATTTCAAATGGGGAGAAAGTTTCAATTTTAATAAGATCCAAATTGAGGAGATGAGAATGATCAACTTTGTTTTATTGCTTGCCATCAATGACAAAGGGGGATATTTTTGAGGTATGTTCATTTTGTTGGTTTTGTGGCCTAAATTTTGTCACTGATGTCAAGGTCAAGATGGATGTCATTAATGTCAAATTCAAAGTTGATGTCATGTATGGTGAAGTGGTATGTGACAAGCAAGTCTTATGAAAAGAGAAAATTTGAAGGCAACCTATTGTCTCTCTATTGAGAGAAAATTTTAAGGAAACATTGATGTTGAGTTGTGGAGCTAAAAGCTTCACCAGATGAGTAAATGCAAGGTTGCTGGAGTTACACAGTCGTTGGCATCATTCAAGAGACGACCAGAGGTTGTTGATGTTGGTTATAGATCGGCCAACGTCAGTCACATGCAGATAGACAGGGACCGACGTCGGTAACCTGTGCATCCAGAAGTCTATTTTTGAGGCAGAACAGTTTATTTGCATGAAAAGATTAACTGTTAGTATTGAGTCCACATTTCTATTTTTGGCAGGACTGATTTCAACCTTTGATTAAGAGGTGTATCTAATGGTGGAGAATGCATAGCTCATGAATCCTAGTATTATATAATAGGGTTAGATCTTAATAGTTTGTAGACAATACATGTAAATGTGAATCAATCCAAGTGTTGGAGTTGGTTGTAATTGAGAGAGAACTCTTGAGGGAAAGAGATATGTACATGTGAGAGGTGTGAGAAGAAAGAGAGATTTCTTCATTGTATTTCCTTCTGGAAGAGTTTAATACAAGTTTTTGGGTTGTTTCTTGTATCTCATATTCTTTGTTGTTTCTGATTCTAGTTACTTATTATTTCTGGTTTAATTCTGTGTTTAGTTGCTTACACAAAAGTAATCAATTGCTGATAGATCCTAACAAGTGGTATCAGAGCATTGGGTTGACTAACAGGTTGTATCAGATTAGGTTAGTGTTTGTTGATTACAGGTCACTCACAGGGGTTTCTGATTGAGTGGGAGTAAATCAATGGCAGAAGAAAGTAAACTAAGAATGGAGAAGTTTAATGGCAAGAATTATCAATTATGGAGGATGCAGATAGAAGATTATCTGTATCAGAAAGATCTGTACTTATTGTTAGGTGGGGTTTCAAAGAAGCCCATAGATATGGAAGATGAAGAATGGAATGTTCTTGATAGAAAGGCTCTTGGATCTATAAGATTGAGCCTGGCATCTTCTGTGATTTCTAACTTATCATAGGCAAAGACAATGGTAGAGTTAATGGATACGTTAGCAAATTTATATGAAAAGCCCTCAGCTTCAAATAAGGTATATCTTATGAAGCAATTATTTAATTTGTAAATGCAGGAAGGTGGATTTGTATCTAATCATCTTAATGATTTCCATGGAATTGTAAATCAATTAAATTCAGTCAAAATAGTTTTTGATGATGAAATTAAGGCTCTCTTAATCTTATGCTTTTTACCTGAAAGTTGGCATAGTTTGGTAATGGCAGTTAGTAATACTGCATCTGCTTCAAATATCTTGAAAGTAGATGATGTTGTTAGTGTAATCTTGAATGAAGAAATTCACAGGAAAAGCACAGAGGAAACATCAGGTAATGCTTTAAGTTTTGAAAGTAGGGGAAGGCAAAGAGAGAAGGGCAAGTAAAGGAGATCAAGGTCTAAGTCAAAGATGAGTAATAGATCCAAATCCAAAAATGGTAGAAATATAATCTGCTGGAATTGTGGAAAGAAAGGGCATGTAAAGAAAGATTGCTGGTTGAAAATTAAAGAAGAAAATCAGCATGAAGCTAAAGAAGAAGTAAAAGTTACAGGTATTGTTGCACAAGATGCTCTTATATTTTCTTTGGATAATAAAATAGAATCTTGGGTTTTAGATTCTGGTGCCTCTTTCCATGCAACCCCAAATAGAGAATTTTTCAATGATTATGTCCATGAATATTTTGGAATAGTCTATTTAGGGGATGATGAGCCTTGTAAAATTGTTGGCAAAAGAAAAGTGTAGCTGAAATTGTAGAATGGAAACACATGGGTGTTGAAGGATGTCATGCATGTACCCATCCTGAAGAGAAATTTGATTTCTACAAAAAAGTTGGGGGATGAGGGTTGCACAGTAACTCTCATAGCTAAATCTTGGAAAGTTTCTAAGGGTGCACTTGTGATAGCCAGAAGTAAAAGAGTAGGTACACTTTATTTATCTACTTGTATTATTGATCATTCTCCTTCTGTACTATCTACTTCAGATGTAGATGCAAAGTTGTGGCACTGTAGGCTTGGCCACATAAGTGAGAAGGGAATGACTGTTCTTAAGTCAAAAGATAAGCTTTCAGATTTGAAAAACATAGATCTAGATTTTTGTGAGCATTGTATTTTTGGGAAACAGAAGAGAGTGAGATTTCTCAAAACTGGGTCAACAAAGAAGAAGCACAAGTTAGAGCTTGTTCACACAGACATGTGGGGACCAGCTCAGGGAGCTTCTATTGGAGGATCACAGTATTATGTTTCTTTCATTGATGATGCTACAAAAAAGGTATGGGTTTATTGCATAAAGAAAAAATCTGATGTTTTTGACACTTTTAAGAACTGAAAAGCTTTGGTTGAGAATGAAATAGGTTTGAGATTGAAGTGCCTTAGATCTGACAATGGTGATGAGTACTGCAGCAATAAGTTCAATAATTACTATTCTATGTATGGAATACGCAGAGAAAGGATGGTTCTAAGGACACCTTAGCAAAATGGAGTTGATGAAACGATGAATAGAATAATAATGGAGCATGCACAGAGTATGAGGTTGCATGTTGGTTTGCCCTTACAGTTTTAGGCAGAAGCTGTAGATACTCTACTTTACCTGATTAACAAAGGACCCTCTACTGCACTAGATGGTGGAATTCTAGAAGAGGTGTGGACAGGTAAAAAGGTAGATCTTTCATTTCTCAGAGTTTTTGGTTCTGAAGCTTTTGTGCACATTGATAAAAAAAATAGAAAAAAGCTAGATGTTAAATCTATGTAGTGCACTTTTATTGGTTATGGCTCTAGAGATTTCATATTTTAGTTGTGAAATTTAAGAACTAACAAAATTATTAGAAGCCGTGATGTTATTTTCAATGAGAAGGTGATGTACAGTGATCAGCTCAAGAATCTAAATAATACTGAGCAGGGCAATGTTGATTTGGATGAGGTGATGATCCAAAATGAGTTCACGGGTACAAATAATCACACACAGGAAAACACAAACATCGACGTCGATCAGACAAGAACCAACGTCAGTCAAGAGAGAACTGAGGTCGGTCAGATAGGAATCGACGCCAGTCAGGTACAGACCAAGAGATGACTGAGATCTGTCACTGACAGAGAGAAACTTGGGCGGATAGCAAGCTGTGAATGAGTCTCAAACACCCAGGAGGAGGTCAGAAAGGGTAAGTAAACCTCCGATTCAATATTCCCCTTCTTTATGCTACTTATTTCTCATTGATAGTGGAGAACCAAAATTTTTTGATGAGGCAATGCAGGTGGAAACTAGGAAACAGTGGGAGCTTGGCATGAATGAGGAAATTGATTCCTTGAAAGAGAACCAAACTTGGGATTTGGTTGAGTTGCCAGCTGGTAAGAAAGCACTAAAAAACAAATGGGTTTACAGAGTAAAGTAAGGTGAGAATGGACAGATGAGACATAAATCTAGGTTGGTAGTAAAGGGATTTGCACAAAAACCAGGTATTGATTTTGGTGAAATTTTTTCTCCTGTAGTAAAAATGACTTCTATTCGGACTATATTGTCTTTAGTTGCTATTGAGGATTTGCATCTTGAGTAGCTTGATGTTAAGACAACATTTCTTCATGGAGATTTGGATGAAGAAATATATATGGATCAGCTGAAAGGATTTGAGGTCAAAGGAAAGGAGAAACTTGTGTGTAGGTTGAAGAAAAGCTTATATGGTCTTAAGCAAGCTCCTAGACAATGGTATTTGAGATTTGACAAGTTTATGACAGAGCATGGCTTTAGTAGATGTCAATCTGACCATTGTATTTATTTCAAAAGATTGGATAATGGTAGTTATATTATCCTATTACTGTATGTAGATGATATGCTTATTGCAAGTTCACACATGCAAGATATTAATGAGCTTAAGGTAAAATTAGCTCACATATTTACTATAAAGGATTTGGGAGCAGCAAAGAATTTTTTTGGCATGAGTATTAAGAGAGACAAGAAAAATCACAATTTGATTTTGTCTCAAGAGGATTATGTGAACAAGGTGTTGAAGAGGTTCAATATGCAGGATGCAAAACCGGTAAGCACACCTATGGCTGGACACTTCAAGTTGAGCAAAGAATAGTGTCCTAAATCACATGATGAGGTAGAGTACATGAGTAGAGTGTTATATGCTTCCAAAGTTGGAAGCTTAATGTATACAATGGTATGTACTAGACCTGATATAGCCCAAGAAGTGGGAGTTGTCAGCAAGTTTATGGCCAATCCAGGGAAGGAACACTAGAAAGCAGTTCAGTGGATTCTCAGATATCTAAGAGGGACCAGTAGTAGGCATTTATTCTATGAAGGGTCAAACACTTCTCTACATGGATATGTAGATTTGGATAAGGCAGGGGACTTGGATGGCAGAAGAAGCACCACAAGATATGTGTTCACTGTTGGTGAAATGGCAGTTAGTTGGATTTCAAAGTTGCAAAAGGTTGTTGCCTTGTCTACTACAGAGGCAGAATACATTGTAGTCACAGAGGCTAGTAAGGAAATGATTTGGATGACTCGGTTCATGAAAGAGTTGGGAAAGGAGCAAAAGAGTTGCAAATTACACAGTGATAGTCAAAGTACAATTCATTTGGCAAAGAATTCAGCCTTTCATTCAAGAACCAAATATATATAGCTTAGGTACCACTTCATTAGACAGGTATTGGAAGATGGTGAGTTGAAGTTGAAAAAGATTCATACAGATAAGAACCCTGTTGATATGTTAACAAAGTCAGTAACAAAGGAGAAGTTGAATCTTCATTCAACTTTTGTTGGTCTTCAAGATTGAACTTAAAGATGGAGAAGCTAGAAGATGTTGTTGTATAGGTACAGGTGCAGCCGTTTATCTCCAAGTGGGAGATTATTGAGTTGTGGAGCTAAAAACTTTGCCAAATGAGCAAATGCATGGTTGCTGGAGTTACACAGTCACAGACATCGGTCAGGAGTCAACTAGAGGTTGTCGATGGCAATTATGGATCGGTCGACATCGGTCATATGCAGGCAGACAGGGACTGACGTCGGTCACTTGTGTGTTCCAGAAGTTTATTTTCATGGCAGAACAGATTGTTTGCATGAAAAGATTAACTGTTAATATTGAGTCTACATTTCTATTTTTGGTAGGACAGATTTGAACCTTTGATTAAGAGGTGTATCTAACAGTGGAGAATGCATAGCTCATGAATCCTAGTATTATATAATAGGGTTAGATCTTCATAGCTTATTGAACAATACATGTAAATGTGAATCAATCCAAGAAAGAGAGATTTCTTCATTGTATTTCCTTCTGGAAGAGTTTAATACAAGTTTTTGGGTTGTTTCTTGTATCTCATATTCTTTGTTGTTTCTGATTCTAGTTACTTATTATTTCTAGTTTAATTCCATGTTTAGTTGCTTACAAAAAAGTAATCAATTGATGATAAATCCTAACAATTGAAATTATTATAAGTTTGATGATATGTCAAGGTAAAGATTAAGATACAAGGTAAGCATACTTTTGAGCACTAATCTTAATGATTATTATCATATCATGAGCATGTGTATGAAGATGGTGGTTTGGTAAGATGGATACACATAGGTAAGAGTGGATTTTTAAGGATGCCAAATCATGCATATGAAGTTTTAAAACACTTATTAAAGTTTCAAGGTAAACCTTCAGAGGTAAGGTCTTAAGCCTAAGCATGCAACTAGACTAGTCCAAGTGTTAGGATCTTATAGCACAATTGATTACTTTTGTGTAAGCAACTTTTGTGTAAGCAACTAAACACAAAATTAAACCAAAAATAATAAGTAACTAGAAATTAGAAACATCAAAGAATATGAGATACAAGAAATAACCCAAAAACTTGTATTAAACTCTTTCAAAAGGAAATACAATGAAGAAATTACACTTTCTTCTCACACCTCTCAGATGTACAGATCTCTTTCCCTTAAGAGTTTTCTCTCTCAATTACAACCAACTCCAACACTTGGATTGATTCACATTTACATGTCTTGTCTATAAGCTAAGAAGATCTAACCCTATTATATAATATTAGGATTCATGAGCTATGCATTCTCCACCATTAGATACACCTCTTAATCAAAGGTTCAAATTTGTCCTGCCAAAAATAGAAACGCAAACTCAATACTAACAGTTAATCTTTTCATGTAAATAATCTGTTCTTCCTCAAAAATAGAATTTTCAAATGCACAGGTGACCGACATCGGTCCCTGTCTATCTGCACATGACTGACGTCGACCGATCCATAACCGATGTTGGCAACCTCTGGTCGACACCTGACCGATGTCGGTGACTGTGTAACTCCAACAACTTCTACATTTACTCATCTGGTAAAGCTTTTAGCTCCACAACTCAACAATATCCCACTTGGAGATAAACAACTGCACCTCTAGTTGTACAACAACATCTTCTAGCTTCTCCATCTTCAAGCTCAATCTTGAAGACCAACACAAGTTGAATGAAGATTCAACTTCTCTTTTGTTACTGACTTTGTTAACATATCAGCAGGGTTCTTATTTGTATGGATCTTTTCCAGCTTCAACTCACCATCCTCCAATACCTGTCTAATGAAGTGGTACCTAAGCTGTATATGTTTGGTTCTTGAATGAAAGGTTGAATTCTTTGCCAAATGAATTACACTTTGACTATCACTGTATAATCTGCAACTCTCTTGCTCCTTTCCCAACTCTTCGATGAACCAAGTCATCCAAATCATTTCCTTGCTAGCCTCTGTGACTGCAATGTATTCTGCCTCTATAATGGACAAGGCAAAAACCTTTTGCAACTTTGAAATCCAGCTAACCGCCATTTCACCAACAGTGAACACATATCTTGTGGTGCTTCTCTTGCCATCCAAGTCATTTGCCATATCCGAATCTACATACCCATGTAGAGAAGTATTTGACCCTCCATAGCATAAATGCCTACTGTTGGTCCCTCTCAGATATCTGAGAATCCATTGAATTGATTTCTAGTGTTCCTTCCCTAGATTGGCCATAAACATACTGACAACTCCCACTGCTTGGGCAATATCAAGGCTAGTACATACCATTGCATACATCAAGCTCCCAACTGCTGAAGCATATGGAACTTTACTCATGTACTCAACCTCATCATGTGATTTAGGACACTATTCTTTGCTCAACTTGAAGTGTCCAGCCATAGGTGTGCTTACCGGTTTTGCATCATGCATATTGAACCTCTCCAACACCTTGTTCACATAATCCTCTTGAGACAAAATCAAATTGTGATTTTTCCTGTCTCTCTTAATACTCATGCCAAGGATTTTCTTTGCTGCTCCTAAATCCTTCATGGAAAATGTGTGAGCTAATTTTACTTTAAGCTCAGTAATATCCTGCATGTGTGAACCTGCAACAAGCATATCATCTATATATAGCAATAAGATAATATATCTACCATTATCCAATCTTTTAAAATAAACACAATGGTTAGATTGAAATCTACTAAAGCCATGCTCTATCATAAACCTATCAAACCTCAAATACCATTGTCTTGGAGCTTGCTTAAGACCATATAAGCTTTTATTCAACCTGCACACAAGTTTCTCCTATTCTTTGACCTCAAATCCTTCTGGCTAATCCATATATATTTCTTCATCCAAATCTCCATGAAGAAATGTTGTCTTAAAATCAAGCTGCTCAAGATGCAAATCCTCAATAGCAACTAAAGACAATATAGTTTGAATAGAAGTCATCTTTACTATAGGAGAAAAAATTTCACCAAAGTCAATACCTAGTTTCTGTGCAAATCCCTTTACTACCAACTAGGCCTTATGTCTCATTTGTCCATTCTCTCCTTCCTTTAATTTGTAAATCCATCTATTTTTCAGTGCTTTCTTTCTCACTGGCAAATCAACCAAATCCCATGTTTGGTTCTCTTTCAAAGAATCAATTTCCTCATTCATGCCATGCTCCCACTGTTTCTTGGATTCTACCTGTATTGCCTCATCAAAACTTTTTGGTTCTCCACCATCAGTGAGCAATAAGTAGTACAATGAAGGGGAATAACGAATTAGAGGTTTACTTACCCTTTCAGACCTCTTCATGGGCATTTGAGACTCATTCACAACTTGTTGTCCACCCAAATTCTCTGTCAGTGACAGATCTCGGTCATCTCTCAGTCTGTACCTGACCGACATCAATTCCACATGACCGACATTGGTTCCTGTATGACCAATGTCAGTTCCTGTATGACTGGCGTCGGTTCCTGTATGACCAACATTAGTTATTGCCTGATCGACATCGGTGTCTATGTTTTCCTGTGAGTGATTACCCATGAGCTCATCTTGGATCATAACCTCATCCAAATCAACATTGCCCTGCTCAGTATTATTCAACCTCTTGAGCTGATCACTGTACATCACTTTTTCATTGAAAACAACATCACAGCTTCTAATAATTTTGTTAGTTCTTAAATTCCACAACCAAAATCCAAAATCTCTAGAGCCATAACCAATGAAAGTGCATTGCATAGATTTAGCATCTAACTTCTTTCTATTTTCTTTATCAATGTGCACAAAATCTTCAGAACCAAAAACTCTGAGAAATGAAAGATCTACCTTTTTACCTATCCAAGCCTCTTCTAGAATTCCACCATCTAGAGTAGTAGAAGGTCCTCTGTTAATCAGGTAAACTACAGTATCTACAGCTTCTACCCAAAACTGTAAGGGCAAACCAGCATGCAACCTCATACTTCGTGCACGCTCCATTATTGTTCTATTAATCCTTTCAGCAACTCCATTTTGTTGAGGTGTCCTTGGAACCATCCTTTCCCTGTGTATTCCACTCATATAATAGTAATTGTTGAAATTATTGCTGCAATACTCACCACCATTGTCAGATCTAAGGCACTTCAATCTCAAACCTATTTCATTCTCAACCAAAGCCTTTTAGTTCTTAAATGTGTTAAAAACATCAAATTTCTTCTTTATGCAATAAACCCATACCTTTCTTATAGCATCATTAATGAAAGAAACATAATACTGTGATCCTCCAATAAAAGCTACCTGAGCTGGTCCCCACATGTCTGTGTGAACAAGCTCCAACTTGTGCTTCTTCTTTGTTGACCCAATTTTGAGAAATCTCACTCTCTTCTATTTCCCAAAAATACAATGCTCACAGAAATCTAGATCTATGCTTTTCAAATCTGAAAGCTTACCTTTTGACTTAAGAATAGTCATTCCCTTCTCACTCATGTGGCCAAGCCTACAGTGCCATAACTTTGCATCTACATCTGAAGTAGATAATATAGAAGGAGAATAATCAGTAATACAATTACATAGATAGAGAGTACCTACTCTCTTACCTCTGACTATAACAAGTGCACCCTTGGAAACTTTCCAAGATTCAGTTGTGAGAGTTACTATGCAACCCTCATCCCCCAACTTTCCTACAGAAATCAGATTCCTCTTCAGGATGGGTACATGCATGACATCCTTCAACACCCATGTGTTGTCATTCTGCAATTTCAGCTGCACTTTTTCTTTGCCAACAATTTTACAAGGCTCATCATCCCCTAAATAGACTATTCCAAAATCTCCATGGACATAATCATTAAAAAATTCTCTATTTGGGGTTGCATGGAAAGAGGCACCAGAATCTAAAACCCAAGATTCTATTTTATTATCCAAAGAAAATATAAGAGCATCTTGTGCAACAATACCTGCAACTTTTGCTTCTTCTTTACCTTCATGCTGATTTTCTTCTTTATCTTTCAACCAACAATCTTTCTTTGCATGCCCTTTCTTTCCACAATTCCAGCAGATTATATTTCTTCCATTTCTGGATTTGAATCTACCTCTCATCTTTGACTTTGACCTTGATCTCCCTTGCTTGCCCTTCTCTCTTTGCCTTCCCTTGCTTTCAATACTTAAAGCATTCCTTGATGTTTCCTCTGTGCTTTTCCTGCAAATTTCTTCATTCAAGATTACACTAACAACATCATCAACTTTCAAGATATTTGAAGTAGATGCAATATTACTAACTACCATTACCAAACTATGCCAACTTTTAGGTAAAGAGCATAAGATTAAGAGGGCCTTAATTTCATCATCAAAAACTATTTTGACTAAATTTAACTGATTTACTATTACATAGAAATCATTTAGATGAGTAGATACAAATCCACCTTCCTGCATTTGCAAATTAAATAATTGCTTCATAAGATATACCTTATTTGAAGCTGAGGGCTTTTCATATAAATTTGCTAAAGTATCCATTAACTCTACCATTGTTTTTGCCTATGATAAGTTGGAAATCACAAAAGATGCTAGACTCAATCTTATAGATCCTAGAGCCTTTCTATCAAGAACATTCCATTCTTCATCTTGCATATCTATGGGCTTGCTTGAAACCCCACCCAATAGTACATACAGATCTTTCTGATACAGATAATCTTCTATCTGCATCCTCCATAATTGATAATTCTTGCCATTAAACTTCTCCATTCTTAGTTTACTTTCTTCTGCCATTGCTTTACTCCCACTTAATCAGAAACCCCTGTGAGTGATCTGTAATCAACAAACACTAACCTGCTCTACCGCTTGTTAGTGAACCTATGCTCTGATACCACTTGTTAGGATCTTACAACACAATTGATAACTTTTGTGTAAGCAACTAAACACGGAATTAAACTAGAAATAATAAGTAACTAGAAATCAAAAACAACAAAGAATATGAGATACAAGAAACAACCCAAAAACTTGTATTAAACTCTTCTAGAAGGAAATACAATGAAGAAATTACACTTTCTTCTCACACCTCTCAGATGTATAGATCTCTTTCCCTCAAGAGTTTTCTCTTTCAATTACAACCAACTCCAACACTTGGATTGATTCACATTTACATGTCTTGTCTACAAGCTATGAAGATCTAACCCTATTATATAATATTAAGATTCATGAGTTATGCATTCTCCACCGTTAGATACACCTCTTAATCAAAGGTTCAAATCTATCCTGCCAAAAATAGAAATGCAGACTCAATACTAATAGTTAATCTTTTCATGCAAATAATCTGTTCTTCTTCAAAAATAGAATTCTGGAACGCACAGGTGACCGACATCAGCCGATCCATAACTGATGTCAGTAGCCTCTAGTCAACACCTGATTGATGTTGGTGACTGTGTAACTCTAGCAACTTCTGCATTTGCTCATCTGGTGAAGCTTTTAGCTCCACAACTCAACACCAAGGCCTTGCCTAACCTAATGAGGAGTCTTGAGGTGTTATCAAGGTCTATGAAGAATTAAAATAAGTGTTAGATCATGTGATAATATTTTTGACACTATGTAAACATGTGTATAAGTTATATAATATATCAGAGGAGATTTCAAGATTAGTTCATGGCTCATTCATTTGCATGAAGATACATAGTGAGAAGGCATATGCTTGGTAGCATGATGAGGAGAATGGTTTGAGTCTTATGAGAATAAGATTGGTATTTTTTGATAATGGTATGAGTTTTTATGATATTATTATTAATTTTTGAGAGTATTTCAAGTGGTTTCAAGGTATGTTCAATGTCTAAGTGTGACTGGTAGTTCAAGGCCTAATTGCAAAGAGACATAGTATGGCCTAATGAGGGGTCAAGTTTAGTTTCCATAGTGATATAGATCATGAGAGAATTTTTAGAGGTGTGAGAGGTTGTTTCAAGTGTTTTTAATAATTTAAGGCCCTTATTTGAATAAAAAAGCATGAAAAATTATTTTGAGGTTTTTTATGTGCATAAAATAAGGTATTACAGACTTGAGAAGGATTTTATTATGATCATTGACACATGAAACATTTGAATGAGGATACAAGCATTTCATGGTAGTTTTTTAAGGATTTTATCTTAAGTTTATTGGCATTATTTTCTAGATTGAGGGCCTAAGCTTTATGAATGATTTTTAAGAGTGGAAGGCAGTCTAAACCCTAACAATGACCCGATATAGAATATTTTTATATAAATGGATAATAATGTAATGTATGACATATTTTTATGATTTTATAATATATATGACTCTCCTAGGTACCTATAGGTGTAATTGGTATATTAGATGAGTGAGTGGAAGCTACATGAAATCCTTTGTTTCTCATATTTTTGATGTAGTAGGCAGGGTTGACCAGGTCAAATCATGAAAGTGGATGGAGGTTAAATATTGAGACTTATACCTTATTTACATGGTGGTTTATGAGAAATTTATAGAATTTAAATATTATAAATCATTCATGGAAATTCACCTATTGCTAAAAAAGCCTAGTGAGAAAGATAGTGAAAAATAAGTAGAAGTGGGAATGAGATAAGGGATGTGGTTCCATGGATTATGGATTGATCCAATTTTATATGTTTATTTTTAAATAAATGTAACACATATCCATATTTTATATAATACTTATATATGTGTGTGTATGGCAAAAAGTTTCTCTCAAATTAACTTGTCTAGCATAGTGAGGTCTATGTACAATGAAGCCATGAGATTGGTCTGTAAGACCAATAGTGATATTGTAAATTATAATAAATTTATTTAAATATGTTATAGTTATTTTTTTTTTGAAAGAGGGGTAAAAAGTTTATGAAAACCAAGAATACCAAAGTACAAAATAGCCTGAGGCCAATGCCTCAAGAATCAACAAAATCTCTAAAAAACCACAAGGACAAAAAAATTACGCTCCAATACCACTCTCATCCTCCACAATAATCCTTCCCAAATTCTAATGAAGTGCGTGGGGCATCTGCTCCCACCCATCAAACTCCCAACCTTCAAATTCTTTTGATCCCCATCTTGCCAGGAAATTGGCCGCCTTGTTCCATTCCCTAGGAATATGGGAAAAAATCATAGAATCCATACAAGAACTGACCTGAAGAATCTGCTAAACAATCAATGACAGTTGCCAGCACACACTGGAGGTCTTCTTCTCAAGAAGCAAATTGACCACAACTTGAGAATTGGCCTCAAAGATCACTTTCCTCCATCCTAAATCATAAGCTCTCCTTAAAGCATGTAAAATTGCACAGCCTTTCATCTAGTTAATTATCTGCACTCCTTTGTTACCTGCAAAAATCAAAACCACCAAACTAGTATAATCTCTATCGATCCTGCCAATCGTAGTCGAGCCTAGATTCCCATGGGATGACCCATCCGTATTAAGTTTCAAAAAACTAGCAAGAGGTGGCATCCATTTCCCAATCCTTTGCACTCTTTATTTTACCTATCTACTTCTCCTGACACATGCTGAGATCAGAGAAACTCCTTGAACACCCAACCTCTTCGCAATCTCAGCATCGCTCTTAGCCAGTGGCAGGGTAATCTCACTCTTAACCCCAATGATTTCTTAGACCATGCCCAATATTCTAGTCCATACCTACTAAATCCCCAAATATTCTCCTTGAAAAATCCTATGATTTCTTTCAAGCCAGACTTTCCAAAGAAGGAAAATAAGACCAGCGTACCATACCTCATGCAAAAATGAAGCCGATGAGGGCAGTCTACCTAGTCGTGCCCAAAAACCAGCCAAAGAGGATGCATGAACGCATTGGCATTTCCACGCTTCCCACCAAAAATTCCATAATTGCATTGAGAAGGGGCATCGAAAGAATAAATGTTGAGAATCCTCCTCCTCACTGCCACATAAAGCACACCTTGAAGGGCCAACAAATCCTCTCTTCTGGATATTATCCCACATCAAGCATTTATTCCAGGCTAAGGTCTAGGTGAAATAGTTACACTTCGACCAAGATAAGCTATTCCAAACTTTTTTCTACCAAAGAACTTCCCTCCCGCCATCCAGTTGCTAAGAGATCAATGCCTGGTACCCTAAAGACACTGTGTAAGGTCCCTTCAAATTGGGGGCCCATGCTAGAACATCCCTTTCCAAAATGACACTACAGTTGCATCTAGCAAGAATGGATTGGAGTTTAGCACACTCTACTTCCAATCCCATAATCAGCCATTCCTCTAGTGTTTTCTACCTTGTTGTCATCACCTGCCCCTAATGAGAAAACTCTTTGAAATCACCCACCCTCAACCAGCCAGCTTCACCAAATCTTTGCGCTAAAATATTTATCTGAGGATATTGATTTTCTAGGGGTGGAAAAACATCCCAAGAGTCCTACCAAAATCGTGCCTCCATCCCGTCTTTGCATATCTAGAACAAACCATGCTTAATGAGTGCATCCCCTTTCTTGAGCGTAGACCAAATTGCTGACCCCTTCCCTGTCAAACTATGCTGAGGAGTATCACTTTGAGGAACCCCTGCCAAATACTTATGGGATAAGATTCTAGCCCATAGCCGGTCTGGTTCAACACACCATCTCTAGTACAGTTTCATAGCTAAAGCCATACTAGAGAGAAGCGATTGTCTTAATCTAAGACCTCTCAGCCTTTTTGGACTACAAACTATCTCCCATTTAATGAGACTCCATTTAGTCGTTGCTAAATTGCCAGCCCAAAGAAATTACCTTGCTAAGGAATCAAGTTCTCTCATAAAACATACAAGTGTTACTTGAACCATACACCTGTATATAGGGAGCACCTACATAACCAATTGCAGTAGTTGAACCTGATCGGCAAAGGATAGCCGGTGATGAATCCAATGATTAACCTTAGCATGAAACTTGTCTAGGAGGCCCTGCCACATCTCCCTAGACTATCTCCTAGTTGAGATGGGGATACCAAGGTAGAACAGAGGAAGACTTCCAATTTGGAACCTGAATAAATTAGCAATTCTCTATTGAATTGGAAGAGGGGTGTTGAAGAAATAAATAGAAACTTACCCTCATTAATTAGCTATCCAGATGCCTCAAGATAAACATCCAAATCTCTATGCATATTAGATGCCTCTCTCATAGTTTTCATGCACATCAAAGCTACATCATCCACAAATTGTAGGTGAGAGAGTGCCAAGAGACCTCCACCCCACTACCAGCCCTGAATATGTCCCCCTTCCACATTCCTTTTGATCAACCGTCCTAGCCCTTCAACCAAAAGAAGAAATAGATAAGGGGAGAGGGGGTCACCTTGTCATAGGCCTCGAGAGGCTCCAAATAAATTAGAATGCTCCCCATTAATTAGAATCAAGAAGGAGGTCAAATTCACATAGCTCATGACCCAACGAATCCAATCCTCACTAAATCCAAAAGCACGCAAAACCTTTTTAAGGAAAGACCACCAGACTCTGTCCTAAGCTTTACTCATATCCAGCTTAATGAACATGGCATTTTCTTTTGACTTGGCCATCAAATGAATCACCTCAGTAGCCACCACCATGCCATCCAAGATTTGATGCCCTTCCATAGATCCACTTTGCTCTTTAGAAATAAACAATGTGAGCCACCTTTTCAATCTTTCCACAATCAGCTTGGAGATAATTTTATAAAGCACATTACAAAGGGAGATGGGATGAAACTAACTTAACTGATCAGTTCCCTCCCCCTTAGGGATAAGAGCTAAGAAATTCAAATTCAAATCCCTAAGCATCTGCTTATTCATCTATGATTTGCGAATAGCAGCCAAGATATCAACTTTTATAATCTCCTAAAACTCTTAGAAAAATTCAATCGAAAATCCATCCGGCCCAAGTGCTTTACCTTTTTACATCTGAAAAACTATCCTCTCTACCTCCTCCATAGAAATGGCACTCATAAGATGCTCATTCATCTCCAAAGAGACCAAAGAGGGAATACCAGAAAGAACCTGGGTCTTAGCCACCAAGTTCCCCTGCACCTCCTCCTGAAATAAAGAAGCAAAGTACAGTTTTACCTCATTACAAATACCCTAGGTGGAATGAATGGTCTCCCCCTATCTATCACCAATGATGAAATAGTATTACCATGTTACCTAGATTTCACTGAGTTGAAGAAGAATGTAGTATTTTTATCCCCCTCCTGAAGCCAAACGTTTTGTGCTTTCTGCTTCCAAAAGATTTCCTCCCTCAGCTCCCATTCCTCCACCACTTTAAGAACTTCAACTTCCTCTCTTAATAGAAATTTAGATTCCCCCTCTTCTCTAATCATCCAAGTCACTTCCTTCAATTGTGTTTGCACCACATTTTTCTCTTAGTGAATGTTTTTGAAACATTGTCTGTTCCAATGCTTGAGCTGATACTTGACAAATTGTAAGAGCTTGGCAAAAGTATACATTGTAGTTCCAAATTTTGGTCTACCTCTTCTCCACCAATTAGCAACACAACCATACAAGTCTGGATCCTTGAGCCACATGAGCTAGAATTTAAAAGGTGGTCTCTGAGGGATCCTAGCCGAGGAAATAGTGAGCTTAATGGACCAATGATTTGAGCCCCTCCAATAAAGTATCTCAGAACTGGAAGACCATGACCCCCCACCCAAAAACATGACACCATGAATCAGTCATGGCACTTGGAAATACTACTATCCCCCAACCTTCTATTGTTCCATGTGAAGTGGCCATTGTTGGGCTTAATGTTAACAAGATTAAGCATCGAGATATTGTCTCTAAGCAAAATGGATGAGGGCTCAGTTTTCATAATACCTCCCCATTTCTCAAATAAATCTAGAATGGCATTAAAGTCTCTAGCAATAATCCAAGGCAAATAATGAGACAAACTACGCACCTCATGAATGTTGTTACATACCTCGAGATTGCCTCAAAAATCTATTGGTGCATAAACATTAAAGAAAATAATAGATTCCCCTAATTCAATGCACCAAAAAACCATAGATAAGGAGGACCTAAATGAAATTTAGGACACATGCTGGATCTTCCATGGGTTCCATAGGCATGCCACACCCCCCAAATATCCCTGGGCTCTAACACATTGAAAATGGACTTGTCTCCATATCTTAGGTGCCATAGTCATCATAAAATCAATAGAAACTTTAGTCTTCTAAAAAAAGAGAACATCCAGAGAATGCCTACGCACTAATTCCCAAACAACTTTTTGTCTAGGGCTGTTGTTTAAGCCCCTTGCATTCCAAGAGATAACAATCATTTGGGAGGAGTCAAAAAATGGGTGTCTAGGGTCTTAACTACTCCTGACTCCACCAAGTTCTCCCCAATCATCTTAATCCTCTCTAGGTCCTTTTTACGTCCTATCTTAGCATTTTTCTTTGAAGCCCCTTTCTTCCCATCCTTCTGAAGGATGCCCAGATGAGGGGTAGATTTCCCTCTTTTATTCACTTCTATAGCCATGGCCCGTATCACATGCTCTACTTCCTCTATGCCCTGCCACATATTTGCATTTGGCTCCACCACCATTTGCACTCTTGTCTTTCTGTCCATGAGCATGGGCATAGTGAATTCTTCTTGCATAACACATGGAGGCTTGGCAGAGCCAATCACCTATCCTGAATCCCCCTCTAGATGATCTACATTGTTCATATCTAGATTAATTTCTTGCTACCCAAACTCATCTAAGATCTCAAACTTGTTAAATGTATCCTCCTCTTATCATTCCCTTAAAGTTATTTTCTATCCTCTGTTATGGGTTCAAGCTTTTACCTAAACAAATCCCTCAGCATCCTTATTCTCCCCTACTACAAGCTTCTTCCCTTTGTTAGTATTAGGCATGGAACTAGAAGGAGGCATATTTTGTTGTTCCATTGGCTTGGCTTTTGGACATCTTCACACCAAGTGGCCATATTCATGGCAAAGGCGGCATCTGAATGGAAGTGTCTCATAGTCCAGTTATTGTACCCATGAATATGAGCCTGCACTCATCTCTACTACACCTAGAAATGGTTTACTTAAATCAATTTCCATGTAAATATAAGAAAAGGTCATCACCTTCTTACTCAAGGTTTGTGTAGAAGATCCGATAGGTCTTCCTAGCATTGATGCCAGCATATGAAGCACATTCTCATGGCAACATTCTATTGGGAATCTAGGAAACCAAACCCATACTGGCATTCTATTAGGAAGCTCCTCAAAGGGGTTAAAGCCTACATGCCATGGTTTTAAAAATAATCCCACCTAGTTATAAAAATAAGCCCCCCCTTCAAAGACCCTGTTGCAGTTAGCTAGGCAGAGAAATGTCACCATGAAGTAGTTGTTAGCAAGCATCGTGACTTCCATTTCACCCTCTGGTTCCCACACACATTGAGCCTAGCTCTCTAAGATCTGAAGGGAGACTTTTAAACCCATGAACTTATAAAACAAGGAATGATTAGAATAGTATTCTACATCCTCAACAATCATTTCAAAGGGAATTACTAGTTTTGGTCTTTCTTTGCATCTCTCAAGACATCCATTAACCTTCATGATCCTGGATCCTCCAAGTAGATTCAAATCCTTAGCATCTATATTCTAAGAAAAGAGGGCATTTTCATACCCCTACACATCCTATCCTAGAAAATTCATGCCCATCACTTCACTAAAATGAAAACCAGCACCAATCTTGGAAGGCATACTCCTAGCCATGACTGTGCCTACCTAAATGTTCTCTCCAGTTGTGCGTTCTTTCCAGCCAACACCACCAGCCCCTTCACAATGCACTGACCAAAGGTTACGCACAGCTCATAGCAAAAGATATAAGAAAAAATGGGGTTTAATATAAAATAATAGCCAAGGCTGCCACACCCCACCCCCTACTACCAAAATGACGCCCTTCCCCTTCCTTCATAGAGACATGCACAACAAAAAATGAGCCAGGGCACGGCTACCCTAGCTCGTCGACATGCACCAGACCATCCTCATTCTATTTTCAGTTCCCCTCAAATATGTTATAGTTATTATTAACGATAATATAAACCCATTTTTATTTCATCAAAGTTATTATATAGGTGTTTTAATTCTTTGTTTTCATGACTATGTTTTGTAGTCTTTGATAGTTCTGAGTAGTCATCTAATAGAGATGAGTATGAGGTGATTTATCTATAATTAAAGAGTATAATACATTTTAATTTTTTATATATGTCTCATAGGTTAATTTTAATGTATTTTTATTAATTATAAATTAATATTATGGTGTGAAAATTAATAGGTTCTTGACTGGTTTTTTAGGACTGGTTGCAATTCTTAGTGAGCATATGGAAATGATAAGTTTGAGGTATTTTTCCTTGTATGGTGATGTATAATGGACATGGTGATGACTCTAAGGTATTTATATTTATGAATAATTTATTTTTTAATATTTATATTTTTAAAATTTGAGTGTATGCTTCATATATTCAAAATAGACTTTATGGCAGTGAAAAGGCCTGATTGTGAATAGGCCTGACGATGTGGTTCAAAGAGTGAAATGAAATAAATGGTGTTAGGGATCTAAGGTGAGATTATCATGGGTATTATTGAAATTTATTTTAATTTTTTCATCCATTTATGTAGATTCAATATTTTCCAAGATGGTCAAGGTGAAACGTGTGTTTTAAGAAGGCCTAATTGCATTAGGTCTCCTTTAGGCCTAATGGTGGTTTTAGTCCTTGTAGTAATGGACAACCTATGTAGTGGTTGTTTCTATTTTGAAATTTTTTTATTGATATATTAAAAGGGTGATAAAAAAATTTAAAGGTTTTTTTCTTACCAAGGTATGTGAAAGTAAGAGTCAAGTATAAGAAGAAGGTCTAATAGGCCTAATTTGACTAGTTAGAATATTAAGGTGGTGAATGAAAGAAATAGAAGTTTGGAAACTAGGTAGATGGATTAAATACCATCAGATATGTTCTAATATGTCATGAATTTATAATAATTATTATATATATTATGATAAAGTTCATATGACCTAATTGTATCAAGAATAGAGCTAGTTGAACGAAGATGCCTAATAGGTTATTTGAGAGAGATAAGAGAGTGTGAAGAATAAAAGAAGGTGATCATTATTAGTTGAGTAAGAAAGAAGTGTCCAAATGTGATCATATTTTCTAGTTTGTTTCATTTTTTTTAATTCTCCTATGGGTTTGGTGTTTCCTTTCAAGTTGGTATTTGCTAAAAGACTAGTTGAGTTGGTGTTGTACTAGTGAAGGGTTGGTACTCCTTATGGGGTTGGTACCTCACTAAATATTGAAGTATTACTTATAACACTATATTCCAAGATATGTTTTAGTGTGTTTTATCCCCCATGATTTTTTTCCACATATCTCTTGTGTTCATATGTTATATGCTTATGTGGATGCTTGTTTATGCATTGGTTGATGTATGTGTTTGAATGAATGCTTCATGAATGATAAGTGAAATTGAATGATTGTGTTAAGGGAACTGATTCACCCCCACTCTAAATATCTATACTTCCAACACCTCAATATTTGTTACCATATATATTCAATAAATTTCTTCCCTAAGAAAAGGTAATACTCTTGAATATACACATGCATGTCAATAATATTAAAAAAATCAAGGAATCTTTACTTAACCCTCTTACTATTCAACCACCTTCTAGTGATTTATCACTCATATTACATAAATCATATACCCTATTTTAGTTGAGGTAATGCTTTCACAACAAGATGAGTCAAGAAAGGAGAACACTATTTACTCAATCAATTAAACTCTAATATATTAGGATACCCATTACACAAAAGTGGAATAGGATTATCTCATCATCTAATTCAAAACCAAAATGTTTTAACACTATATGGTTTTCAAACCATTTATGACATAAATTATAATTGTATTCATCTCTTATTCACCAAATATTTTTTTACTGGAGATAAAATTAGAAAATGGATGGTACTCTTAATGTAGTTTGAATTAAGAATTGTTACCCAAAAATTAGTCATAGGATAAGTGATCGATGATCAACCTGATGTTACTTTAGTTACACCTTTGATTCACCTCCCCGGTGCCCTACTCAATGAATATATTTTTTTAATCAAAAGTCTTAACAAAGATATTTCTATTAAAGAATATTTTCATAATTTTATATTTGATCTTGAGGCAAAGAACCTTGAAGAGCCTAAAATATTAGTTTCCATACCTAAATATAACTTCATCATAAAATTATTACCTAAAGTTAAAATTGAATTGCATGAGGATACTTGGATACTTTACTTTGATGGAACCAATTTCCTTCAAGGAGATGGGGAAAGCTACATAATAGAAAAACCTTGTGGTAAAATCATTCCTCTAGATTTTTTATTAAATATTGAGGTCACTAATAACATGGATGAATAAGAAGCTATAATTTTTGGGATGCAAGCAAACATAGATTTATATATCCCATATTTACATACTTTAGGAGATTTATAGTCTATATGTTGCTAAGCTAGTGGTGAATATCAATGAAAAAGTGAAAATCTCATTAAATATCATCTTGTCTCTATTTTTGATAAATATTTCATATATTTCACCATAGAATCAATCCCACATGAACAAAATGCCATCATTGATTCTCTTGATTCATTAGCCTCACTCTTTCATCCTCATCAAACATTAGATGAGTCACATTTTCTCATCCAAATGAAAAAATATTCATCTAATTTACAATCCAATGATTATTCTCTTATTTTCCACATCTTAGATATCACTACTTGACAAATCCCATGGTATAAATATATAATCCAATTTATCAAACATCATACCTATCCCCCAAAGTTTTATTCTCTTGATAAAAATACTTGACTCTAAAATCAAGCTAGAAAATACTTACTTTTAAATTATATCCTTTATTATCTTAATACCAAAGGTACATTTATCTATTATGTTAGTCAAGATGAAGTTTATTATATTATTTAGTATTTTCATGGGATAATTTATTGTGGTGATTATAGAGGACATGTTATATCCCAAAAATGCCTACTCATGGGATACATCTAGTCTACTCTCAAAAATACACCATCACATTTTCTAAAAAGTGCAATCCTTTGAACTCCAAACCTTGGAGTCTCCTTTTCAATCTTATATGTGGGAATTAGACCTCATTATAAAGTTACCTAGATTCAAAGGTGGCCATGTACTCATTATTCCTACCACCGAGTACTTTACCAAGTGGGTAGAAGTTATGCCCCTTGTTAATGTTATAGTCTTCACTATTTTAAAATTCATCCTTAATTAGATCATATGGAATTTTGGGATTCCTAACCATCATATTTGAAAATGGTGAGAACTTCAAAAAAAATACAAGAAAAAATCCATATGCAAAATTTAAAATCACATACAAATTATCCACACCTTATTACCCTTAGTGAAATGGTCAAGCTAAATACACTAACAAAATCATTAATAAAATATTGTAAAAGACTATTAGGGATGCATGTTATGACTAGAATCTCAAACCTTATCCTATAATTTGGGGCATATCACATTAGTATTCATACTATCACTAGGGAAACTCCCTTATCTTTGGTTTACAAATTTGAAGTTATCTTACCATTAAAAGTCATTTTATCCTCCTTATGCATATCTCTTCACAATAACAGTCTTGATGAAGAGCTTCATGAAGCCAATATTCATGGTTTAAATATCATTTATGAGCAATATTTAGTTATTTTACAACACAATCACCAATACAAATCTCACATAATTAAAAAACATAAAAAATTCAAAGTACATACTTTATATGTTGGAGACTTAATGATTAAGCTAAATTACACCTAAAATAAAGAGGGAAGCTATTTTTTCTATGCTATTTTCACTTTCTACATTCAAAGAGAGAAATAAGAAACTAAGAAATGGTCAAGGTTAGATGTACCTAGATGAAGTCTATGCACCGTTATCCAGATGTCGTGAGAACTCCTCTTTGGTTGTGGAGGATGACACCTGCAAAAGAAAGAGACTAAGACAAAGAAGGCATTAGATAAGGAGATGGTGGGTTGCCAAGCAAAAGCTTGATCCCAGAAGCAAAAGCTTCAGGGATGTCAACCCACTAATTGATAAAAGTAATGTCTGATAAGAGGCAGAATGATAAAAGACTGAAATTATTGAAGACTGAAAAGAAATGGAAGCAAATGCTTACCTGAATGTTGCTGTCAGACTGGTCACAGTCGCTGACGTCGGTTAGTCTACCGACGTCGGTTGGTCAGTCTACCGACATTGGTTATGTTGCCGACGTCGGTTGGGTAAGTAATCGGCATCAGTTGAGGTAGTAGTCTATGGATGAGTTTTGGTTGAGTTTCTGGTCTATGGGCGGGTCTGAGACAGAGTCTGGACGGGTTTTCGTGCTATTTGGATGGTTTGAGAGAGTCTAGTTTTGGTTAATGGTCTATGCAGAGGTTTGGGCAGAGTTGTAGGGATAATGAACAGAGTGTATGGTCAGACAGAAGACAGAGGCAATAGGGAGATAGAGAAATAAGGATTCGGGCTTGGTCTGGTTAACAGTCTAGTCTGGGGTGATATTACTTGAAAGCAATAACTGAAAACATAGACAATATACATACCTGTGCCTTGTTGAAGGAGTGCTACTGATACCTGTACCTATTGTTGATGTAGCCTGTGTGGAGGACCTGTTGCTGGTGTAGAAGTCTGTTGTGTATACCTGAGAGAGAGAGAGTGAGAGGTCTCGCTGAGAGATTGGCAGGGTGGCGGAGTGAAGGAACGGATTGTTGATCAGATTGTAAGGTTCAAGAGTCAGATGAAGAGCCAAGGTGAAGGAAGGATAACAGATGCAGAAAATTGTTATGAAGGCAACCAACATCGATAATATCACCGACGTCGGTCGATAGTTGACCGACGTCGACGGCTGGAAGGCAGGAAAAAGGCTAAAAATAGCCTTTTGTCTATTTTCCCAACTGTCGGGTCAGCGAGTTCGAGGAAGAAATGGTTGAAGGTGGCTAAATGGACGTGAGAGGATGAAATGGGGGTCTAGGCATTAATATTGGCCATGTGGGGAAATAAGGGAATCCAAAGAAGGGTATCCAAGGGTGGTGAGGTGGCAAGGGAGAGAGAAAAGGAGTTTTGTTATTTTAAAATAGCTAATTATTTCAAATTAACAAGACATGGGTTAGGAGTGGTTAAGTGGATGAAGGGGACCAAAGGGGGAGAGGACAAGGAGAATGACCAAGGGAGTAGACATGATTTTGGTGTCTACATTTGCCCCTTTTTGTCTTATTGGTTGTTCTAGATGAACTGGAAGACAAAAATAGGAGGTGGTTTCCCCAAGTGTGGAATATGGTTGATTTCATCTTGTTGGTTGTTCAAGTGAACTGTAAGACAAAAATAGGAAGAGGTTAATTGCCTCGATTATGGATGAGGTATTCCCCCTCAAAGCAGGAGTCGAGGGAAGGGAACTTGGAATTGGGTGCTGATTTGATAGAGAGTGGATGAAGAAGGGTGAAGGTGTGAACACTACAAAAGTTGTGATTGCACGCATACCACATCACGAGATGGTTAGGTCAAATTATCGCAGGTCAAGGGTCGAGGAGTGCCAAAATTGAAGTAACTGGGCCCCAGCATTAGTCGTAGCTGATCGAGTTATTCAATCTAAGCTGAAGCTCCAATGGTCACCATGTTTCAGGTATCCCAAGCTCAATAAGTGCTCTTAGAAACACGAAAAAGTCACAAGTAGTGGGGATCAACCGGTTTGCGATCCTATACTTGTGAGGGTCAAAAATAGTCTGCAGATAATTTTGCTAATCAGTCATGGGATAGCATGCATGCAAAAACAACCAAGGCAAAGTCATCTTGGAAGTGGGGAGGGTCAGAGGAGATAGGCATGATCTCCAAGGTCATTGGTCGAGGTTGAGGCTGAGATAGATAACTGGTCGAATGAATGGGTGGATGAAAGAATGTGGCTGAGCTAACCTCAGAACACTGAGTGCTGCCTACATAGCCCCTGTTGGAAGGGTCTCAGGCCAATGTAGTTCTCCCTAAAAGGGAGGAAGGGTCAAAGGGTTAAGGATTGGTCTTCATCGAGGTCAAGGTCAGGGTTAAAAGGAGGAAAGAAGGTTTATCCACCAGAGAGACAAACAAACAGGGGTGGTTGAGCTAACCCCAGAAGATGGTTGTGTCATCTGAGTGCTGCCTACATAGCCCTGGTCTTAGGGCCTTAGACTAATGTAGTTCAGGCAAGGAGGTAAAGTGGTCGATGATTGGTTTAGTCATGAGAATGGTCTAGCACATCCCATATGTCTGAGAGAACATGCTTGAAATGATGAGAAAAAGATGATGTTATAGCCTTTTCCAAATGGTGTATTCTGTAACATTGGTTGAGGGGTCTTTCATCCCTAGCAATGTTCCATATTCATGATGGATGTATGCTAAAAATGAATTGAGGTCTATTTATGTTTTAGCAAGTATTGGTTTATGCTTAACATAAATTGAGTGTTTGATAGTTTCCATGAGTATTGTTGTCCATAGAAACTATGTGATGATGTTGGTAGTCATGATGTCATGTTGTTGGTCTAAAAATGAGTTGGGTTGGTTTGGTTTGACAAATGATGTGGTTGAATGTGACCAAAGTAAAAAGGAAGTGAAAGGCATATTGCTCTTTCATTAACAAGGACCAAAGTGACAGCATAGATAAGGGTTGTTAGAACTAAGAGCCCCATTCATGCATTACGTCGTTGACCATAGGTTGTGTTAGAGTGATAATCGAATCACTTTGACATTAAAGTGAGCTTGAAGTCCCTTGAGCAGGTGATAGGATAGGAGGAGGATGGGGTAACCTGTTTAAGAGCAGAGATAACCTTGCCCCTTTTTATAGGAGACCCTGAGACAACTATAAGCCAAGTCCATGACCTATTTTTTTTTTTGGTGCAGATTGATCAATGCAGGAAGTTTACAGAGAGATATCATTGTGAAGCTGATCGATGCAGGAAGCTTTTGGAAAGCGCTGTTTATAGCAAGATTTAGTCATAACCATCCTTCGAGGGAGTGGTCTATATTTTGATTTATATACAAGGGCTTTTGAATAGCTGTCCTTCAAGGGAGCAGTTTATTAGCTACAATAATGATGGTACAGTTGTCCTTCGAGGGAGCAGTCTATTTTTTTTATTTTTTATTTTGAATATTTTAACATCTTGATTTTATTTTTGACAGAATGTGAGTAATGGACAAGACTAAAGAAGTTCAAGGGCTCCCTTTTATTAGGACAAAAGCATCCCTACTGTATAAAAGGGTTATAGAGGATTTGTTAAGGGGAATAGGGTTGAAAGGAATGAGGATTAAGAGGATGAGGATTGCTCAAGGGATGAGCTCAAGTTAAGTGTCAAGCGAATGAGTACTCGACTAACAACAGAATGGTCACAAATGTAAGGCATTGAGAGGCTCAGGTTCTGATAAGTCCCTGGTCCATGCTTGTGCATTATGAGGTGGTCTGAGTCAACTAAGAGCAAATTTGCCCCATTTGCCTCTTCGAGATTGGTCACGATGATGGCTGATGCTAGATGGGAAGTTGGTTGATATGGTCGCTGATTGGTCGAGACTGGTTGAATGTTTGGTCGAGGATTGGTCAATGTTTGGTTGAGATTTGGTCACTTGATATTTGGTTAATGGTTGGTCGAGGGTTGATTGGTCAGTATTTGGTCTTTGGTTGGGTTGAATGTTTGGTTGAGGTCGGGTTGAATGTTTGGTTGGTAGTCTGGTCGAGGTCAGGTTGAAAGAGTGAGTGATATTTGGTCGAGACTGGGTTGAAAGGTTGGTCAAGGCTTGGATGAAGATTGAATTCCCCCAGCGGCTAGGGTGAATGTTTGACAGATTGTTCAGTTGAGGCTTGGTGGTTAGATTGACGGTGTTGATTTCAAATAAGGGGGTTAAAGGCAGCAAAGGGACCATAGTCCAGTATGGAGATCTGGATTTAGGTGATGTGGTTTGAGAAGCATGGGTCAGTGTTGATGATTTGGTGAAGGGGTGGTCAAGAGGATCCTTGATGAGAAGGGTATCCTTTTTTTGGTGTTGATGAATGACAGCTTTAAGAGTGCAACAATGCTCAGTGTCATGTCCCGAAGTGTGGTGATAGTGACAAAATTTAGAGTTGTCGAACCAAGAGGGTCTTGATCCAAGAGTTGATGAGAGGGGTGGTGAGGAGGTCTGAGAGGCAAGAGACGGTGTTGAAGGTTTGTTGATAATGTGGTTGAGAAGAAGGGTGTCTTTCCCCAGACATTGGTGAATGACATCCTTGAGGGCACAACAATGCTCAGTGTCATGCCCAAGTGTGCGATGATACACACAAATCTGAGTGTCATCAAACCAGGGTGGTTTTGGTCTGAGAGATTGATATGGTTTAAGAGGTGGGAGATTGATGCGAGAGGACTGCAACAAGCACCATAACAGTAAGGCATAAGAACCTGCTAATGGGTCTGGATGTCTTATTGTAGTGGAGGTTGATGACTTTGGTTTGGGAGGCATAAGAGGCATTGGTCGATGGTTTGGAGGAGATATATGTCTGGTGGGTTGAGAGAGTGATGGAGGTGACTTGCCTCTGTGAAGTATGGGAGTGGGATGCACTCCTAGTAAAGTGGACAGATGCAGACCCAAAATAGAGGGCAGTGATGAAGGTGGGGAAGGAGTCCTCCGGTGTGGTTTAGTGGCCTTCTTTGGTTTGGGTCGAGGGCCACTATTGTGTGAGGCAAGATTAGATACGGGTTTGGGTTTAGATGTGGACGGAGGTGAGTGAGATGTAGCAATCTCAGGCAAAAGGCAAGAGGAAACTATGACTGGGTCTTCCTTGGTCAAAATGGGTGAAGAGACTGGTTCTTCTCTTGATGGAGAAGAAATAGGAGAGTGCAGCTCCTCAAGAGGGTAGATGGCAGGGATGATGGTGCCTTCTATTTGTGGTTGAGGAGTAGGCAAGGTGGGGTCCTCCATTGGTGGGAGGAAGGATGAATGTGGGGTTAATGACATAGGTATGGTCAAGGCATCCTCCAATATGAGAGAGGTCGATGGAGGACTGATAGGAGAAGAAGGCCCTTCTACCTATGAAGGAGGTTGGTCAGGGACAAGAGGAGAGACAATGTTGATGGTGTGAATATTATGGTCTTGGGGGTCATTGGTCATGGTCTGGATATGGTTTTGATTGATATGATGGTTTGGAAAAGGGTGTCTGAAGATGTTGATGTTTTGATTGGGAGGCACATTCAGGTTATCTAAAACAAGATCCCCCTTGTCTATCATGTCTTGGATGATGTTCTTGAAGGTTCGGCAGTTGTTGATGTCATGGCCGTGGACGTGATGAAAGTGGCAGAAGTCAGCCTCCCTATACCATGTAGGGAGGGATTTTGAAGGGTCAAATTGAGGTGGTTGGATTGGAGGGAGATTGAGGACCCCCTGCTTGACACGTTTTTACAAAATGAAAGCGTATGATTCTCCAAGTGGAGTGTATGAACACTGGATGTACCATTGTTGGAATTGCTTGGTGATGCTGTGAGATGTCGAAGGTTGAGATTGGTCGGTTGTTATCAAGGATGGTGATCTAACGACCACAGTGTTGGCCACTCCTTTGGACTTAAAGTGGGAAGAAGAAGGTCTGGAAGAAGAAGGGTCAATGGATTTTGTGTTAATATGACGCAATTTGACCTTATCCTCTTTAATGGCACAGAGTTCAAGCTTTCGGGCCATGGTGAAGGCCTCATCAAAAGTGCGGAATGTTTGAACCTGCAAGGTGGATGAGATGTGTCTGGCACATGCTCAAGAAAAGAGCTCAATGAGCTCAGGTTGAGGCAAGGAGGAGAGTTGGTTAATCAAGCCTCTCCAACTGGCAACAAAATCGACTATCGATTCGTCATCAAACTGCCTAATGGAGTAGAGGTCTGTGATCGAGACTTGTTTGGTGATGTTGATAGAAAAATGGTCGAGGAATAATTGGGCGAGTTGAGTGAATGAAAAGATAGAATGCCTAGTAAGAGAGCTATACCAGTCAAGGGTAGGGCCAGAAAGTGACATGGGAAATGTGCGTAGAAGTAATGCATCATCATGGGCAATAAGGTAATAGGCACATCTGAATGCCCGTAAGTGTTGTTGTGGGTCTTCCTTGCTTTGAAAATGAGAAAATTTTGGAAGTTCTCACTGACTGGGATATGGCCTGATTGAGACAGAAGAATGAATGGGCTCATTGCAAATTTGCTCGTATGAGAGGGCATTGCGTGAGCCAAAAACGGAGGTCTCTAGGCTAGACATCTTGTCCATCAGCATTTTGATGATATCTACTAATGGATTGGTAGGTGGAGCACCCCCTAGGTTGTAGGGCACTTGGAAGAGGCTAGAGGAGGCATGCGACGTAGTTGGTTGTGCTTGTAGGGGCGTAACATATGTATAACTAGTCACAGGGATAGAAGTGGAGGCTAAGGGTGGTTGGGTTATGGAAGTAGAAGGCATAAGTTGACTAGGTACCACCAAAAGTGGTTACATGGTGGCATTGGCAAAAGGGGAGGTAGACACTCCTACATTTATGGGTGCAAGAGTGTGCGGAGTCGAGACAATCAAGTTCTGATATGATGTAGAACTTGGTTGAATTGCGTGTGGTTGAGGGGGTAATGAAACCCTGATGGAGGTCGGTCCAAAAATAGATGAGGAGGCCAAACTTTGCATATTGGCCATGGTCAGGTTAATGGTTGAGGCAATAGTCTAAGTCATAAAGGGTTGGGTAGCGGATGGTGTTGATGTCATTGCCGCTTCACCCGAAAGGTCTCGCATTTGGTTTCTTGCGAGATAGTGTTGGAGAGCCTTGACGTTGAAGTCAAGGAGTCTCTCAAATTTTGGGTCCCCATCAGGGACAATTGAAGGTTGATTAGGAATTGGTCGGGTATGAGTTCATTCGGTCTCTGAACGAAACTCCATTAAGGGACTGGTTACGGACGGGGAAGGTGAAAGTAGTTGATGTCTCACGTGGTCAAGAAGAGCCTTGGTTTGACTGCGTGTCAAAACCATTCAAGGCAAGAAAGGGTCAGGTTCTAGAAACTATGTTTTTTAGTTTCAAAAACTCAGAATGTAGTTTTGGCAGAAAAAGGGGTCGGGTTTTAGGTTGCTATTTTGGAAAAAAAGTCTGTGACAGTGACTGACGTCAGTTGAAAAACCAATGTCGGTGTAAAAAGGTGGCCGACATCGGTCAGATAACCGATGCCGGCGAATAAGGTTGCCGACGTCAGTCAGATAACTGATGTCGGTGACTGTGGTTTCCAAAAACTTAGAAAATTTGAAGATTCTTGGAAAAAAGGAAGAAGAACGTCCTCACTAGCTCAAAAAAACCAAATAGGAAAAAAAAACAGAGAGAGACAGGCAAACCCTAAGCATTAAATCCTAAGAATCAACTTTTAAAATCTTGTGGCTTATGCCTTAAAGTGATGTTTGGGGAGGTTGGCTGTTAGAATGGGTCCTAAAAGAGGTAGTCTATGGATGGTTTCAGGTTTTTTTAGGTGCTCAAGAGTCTGTGTTAGGTTCTGTACTTGGCCTGGTGCTAAGGAGCAAGCTCCCCTCACTTCACGAGTCCAGTGATAAGCTGGGCCCACTTAGCCAAAATATACTTTCCCTATAGATTAGACTCTACCAGAGAACAGAGTGGGCTTTCCCCTTGGTGGTGAAATCCAAGTGGGATTGCCGGGACGGGTAAGGTATCCGCTGGGTGATGAAATCCCAGTCGGGCCTTGTCTCAAGTGAGTTTGATGTTTGATTTGGTGCAAGTGGTTTGGTCGTGTAACATAAAGTGGACTATGACTAATTCAATATGTGGTTATTAATTACTAGGTGTGGACTAAGAAATGCAAGCAAGCAGAAATGACATGCAATGTGTTTTAAGCCCAAGTCGAAATGTTAAGTTTGTATGAAGACAAGTTGAGAAAGGGTTTGAGAGTATGATTTTTGACTAGTCTAGAATGCAAGAAAAGGAAGAAAAGTTCTTTTTAATCCTGTTTATGATGTCATTTAGAAGAGAAGAAAGAGGTGAAAAGGGAGGAACCTAATGCAGCTAAATGAAAAAGAAGGAAAAGAACCCAAGGAAGACCCTAAGATCCCACCGGGCGTGCCAGAATGTTTCTATGCTATTTTCACTTTCTACATTCAAAGAGAGAAATAAAAAACTAAGAAATGGTCAAGGTTAGATGTACTTGGATGAAGTCTACACACCGTTATCCAGACGTCGTGAGAACTCCTCTTTGGTTGTGGAGGATGACACCTACAAAAGAAAGAGACTAAGACAAAGAAGGCGTTAGATGAGGAGATGGTGGGTTGCCAAGCAAAAGCTTGATCCCAAAAGTAAAAGCTTGAGGGATGTCAACCCACTGATTGATAAAAGTAATGTCTAATAAGAGACAAAATGATAAAAGATTGAAATGATTGAAGACTGAAAAGAAATGAAAGCAAATGCTTACCTGAATGTTGCTGTCAGACTGGTCACAGTCGTTGATGTCGGTTAGTCTGCCAATGTCGGTTGGTCAGTCTGCCAACGTCGGTTATGTTGCCGACGTCGGTTGGGTAAGTGACCAATGTCGGTCGGGGTAGTAGTCTATGGATGAGGTCTGGTCGAGTTTTTGGTCTATGGGCAGGTCTAAGATAGAGTCTAGATAGGTTTTCGTGCTGTTTGGATGGTCTGAGAGAGTCTGGTTTTGGTTAATGGTCTGTGCAGAGGTTTGGGCAGAGTTGCAGGGATAATGGACAGAGTGTATGGTCAGACAGAAGACAGAGGCAATAGGGAGACATAGAAATAAGGATTCAGGCCTGGTTTGGTTAACAGTCTGGTCTGGGGGGATATTACTTGAAAGCAATAACTGAAAACATAATGAAAACACAGACAATATACATACCTGTGCCTTGTTGAAGGAGTGCTACTGATACCTATACCTGTTGTTGATGTAGCCTATGTGGAGGACCTGTTGTTGGTGTAGAAGCCTGTTGTGTATACCTGAGAGAGAGAGAGAGTGAGAGGTCTGGCTGAGAGATTGGCAGGGTGGTGGAGTGAAGGAACGGATTGTTGATCATATTGTAAGATTCAAGAGTCAAATGAAGAGTCAGGGCGAAGGAAGGATAATGGATGCAAAAAACCATTATGAAGGCAACCGATGTCGGCAATATCACTGACATTGGTCGACAGTTGACCGACGTCAGTGACTGGAAGGCAGGAAAAAGGCTAAAAATAGCCTTTCGTCCGTTTTCCCAACTACTGGGTCAGCGAGTTCGAGGAAGAAACGGTCAAAGGTGGCTAAATGGATGCGAGAGGATGAAATGGGGGTCTAGGCATTAATATTGGCCATGTGGGGAAATAAGGGAATCCAAAGAAGGGTATCCAAGGGTGGTGAGGTGGAAAGGGGAGAGAGAAAAGGAGTTTTGTTAATTTAAAATAGCTAATTATTTCAAATTAACAAGACATGGGTTAGGAGTGGTTAAGTGGACGAAGGGGACCAAGGGGGGAGAGGACGAGGAGAATGACCAAGGGAGTAGAAATGATTTCGGTGTCTACAGCTATGTCAAAAAGTGGTGGGGTATTTACCTATTCAAATACATTCTTGGACTTAATATTTATAAATTGTAAGAAAATTAAGGACACATCTTCAAAGAATTGACCAATTCTCATTTTTTTAAGAAGTAGTTTCCTTAGTCTCACATCCTTATTAGTTTTACTTTTTGTATTTTTTATTCCATTTCTAGTACTTTTGACTTTCATGTTTCTCATTATTTTTATCTATATACTATGAATCTAACATATCTTATGGGTTCCACTTTCCTTTACATCTACACACCTCCAATTTTCCCTCTTTACACATAATCTATAGTGCCTAGTTTAGGTCCTTATGTCTGTTGTATTTTTTACACCTTTAGGATCTTCAGTTTGTGAGTTTCATTATAATATATTAGATAAGACCAAGCCAACTAAAAAAAATGCATCCCATTATTTTATGAATAAACCATTGTTTCCTCTTTTTGGATCTTTGGTTTTACATTTATCAATCCCACCCATTTAGGTTTATTTCCTCATGCATCTGGGATTTTTAGTGAGTGAATTTCATTGTAAGAATTCATATAGGTCGATGTATTCCTCATGAACATCCATAATTTTTAGATTTATTGTGATCTAGACCTTAGCTATAAATATTCCCTAAAATATAAGGCAAAGTACTATTTTCCCTCATTTAGAATAAGTTACATTATTTTGTGGTAAGTTTTAGTAGTTTATCTTTATATCTACATTCACATATATCACTTCTGATGATGATGACTCATGCCTAATTATCAGTGTTTCATTTTACCTTATAATTTTTTTCTTATTGGGGAAACCCATTCATTTTATGATCATTTCCATAATTATGTATCTCTCACTATCCCTTTGGGCTAACCAAGATTAGTTTTGAGATTGCTTTCCTTTCTAAGGTATAATTCTAGTAGTCTTAGACACCATGGTTTTTTATGTTCTCTTCTCTAGTCACTAGGTGTAATTTCTCTTGTGATATTAATATTTAGCACCCATGTTTTTTTTTCTAAATCCATATAGAGGAGGAAAATAAAAATCTAGAAGCATTAAAATACACATCATAATAAATGAAAACATTAAAAGGCACATTATATCATAAAATTTAAATCACACAGAAAGATGTAAACTTTACTTTGGCACATCTCCTATATTAGTCAAAGATGACACTCCATAATTAGCCTCATGATATGTTTTAGGTCCATTAGGGTGTATTAGGTAATAATACTAGGGTAAGAGGTCTCATTATATAATTATATCTTTCTAAATTTTAATGTCACTTACTTTCTCAAATAATTACCCAATATTTGCAATGGACTGACAACTTTGTAAGCGGTGCTAATGAGTATAGAAACATTGTGTGAAGGATAATTATTTTAAATTTCATGAATACTATCCTTCATAGGATGATATTTATGTTTCACTAGTTAGCCCAAGATTACGTCACTAGGTAGAGTTCTCTAGGGAAATTGAAGCTTATCACACCTAGTCTTTCCAACTTGGTTTGAGTGCCTAATTTATAGTAGAGCTCATGTTTTCACCTTAGTCCTCCCATATTTACCCCACCACCAATTTCATATCCCCATTGATAGGTAGTTTTATTTCTAAATCTCTTCCCATTTTATGCATTTCTTATTCTGCATCGCTCTTTGACATGGTAAGAACATGGAAATTTTAGTTTATCCATTTTTAGAATAGAATATTCATATTTGAGTTATTATGAGATGTTATATTGATTATTGCCTTATATATAGGAATATCTTATTTATGTCTAAGTCCCTTAAATTTTCTATTCACCTTTTTTGTGCCTTTTGGTCTCATTTTTCCCATTTCATGTTTTTCCATATATTGTTTGAGTATGGGTTGTTACTTATCCTACATATATATTATTAGTGTTTACTTTCTAATTCACCCCCATCTTATGCATAACTCACAAGGATCCTATAGAAGGTTTTCATGCCCACAAGTATCAATTTATATAAAATCAAGTTGTGTACAGATGCTTCCCATCCATGCCTATGCCCAATGTACATAACCCAAATCCATGAATCAACTAAATATTGAATTTAATTCACAAATATTTTTTAATGTGTACCCCATGTAATAACCCTCCATCAAATGGCATGTAGGTTTAAGGGACACAAATCCCCCAATTTTTAAATAGTGTAGGGAGAGGTGTGTAAGAATCATTTCCAAATCATGAGAAGTGCATCTAAGATCTTCAATAATTGTGTTCGTTCCTATTAAAATGGGTCCTTACATCTCCATGATGAAGCCTCACACCAAACCATATATTTTTGCTTTTATGATCTTATAAATCATAAACTATGATCTATGTTGTGCGCATGCTACTTCATGCACTAATGTGGACCTTAGGTATAAATCAAAGACATGAGAAGACTATTTAAAGGGGATTTGGTGAAAAAAGGAAAAAAAATCATGAACCCCTATAGAAGGATTCTATTTTTGTACCCTTTCCCTACTCATAACCCACTACATAGTCTAACTATGTAGCCCTTAATGTGTAGATGTCCCCAAAAGGCATAAAGTAATGATTCTCATTAGATGCATAGTGATAGCATGTTATTTTAAGGGTGATCCATGTAGTGATTAAAAATTGGTAGAAAATTATAAAGAGGTAGTTGGAAAAGTATTTGAGTGACATTCAAGGCCTTGCCAAAATAAGTAAATGTAGAAGAAAATGTCAGACATCATAATATGATAACATGCCACCCCTTTAACTATTCTAAATAACTTCAACTCTCAGACATGCATGTGGATCCATAATAATCCTAACACCAACTCCTAGGTCTAGATTATCAAGTAAGATTTAAGAACATGGATGCAGCACCATAATAAAATTAAAAAATTATATCTACCAGCCCAAGGAGAACATTAATTATAAATGGATTGATCCATTATAAAACCCTATTCCTTATTGTAAAAAAGGGTCAAAATTTTTAGGCAACCTCACACTATTAAAAAATTTCCTTCCAAGAGAACTTTTATTTGTTGAACCTTGCATGTTGATATTAATTTCACCTCTCTTTGTTCTTCTTACACTATGTGTGTTATTATTGTTTGTTGATCTTTGTTTGTGGGTAACATCTACCCCTCTCATTACTATCCATTATGGGAACTTCTATGTGGAACTTAGAACTCACTTATAGGTCATGTTATGTGCACATATAGGTCTATGTGGACATTTTCTATGGATAATTTTCCATCTTTATAAGTGTTACATTACATTCCTACACCTCCATATGAAATATTTATACATTTAGATTATCCTTGATGGAGCCTATGTGATAACATATTTTTCTCAAATATTTGTAGTGTGTTCATGGTAGTAGGAGCACTTGATCTATTCTTCCTGTATTTCCCTTTTATTTTTCAACAAATTCTTACCTTCTCACTCCCTTTTCCCTCAAAAATATTAGGCTTAGATTAATGATAGATTTAACTTTATGCTATTTAGGTATGTACACTAGTATTAAACCAAGTGAACTTAGAATAGAAGGAATCTGACCTACTCTAGAGCCTCATCCCAAAGAGCACAAGGGCCCCACACCTTGTGGATGATGTTCCTATCATATCAATGAGACAACTGATGATCCACACATTATGGTGAGTGATAAAACTTTCACAACTAACACCAAACACATCTATGCCCTGTATAAGGCATTCTTTCTTTATTCCCTACTACAAAACCTTTTATGCCATAGATCATCCATGGGTGCACATTTTCAGTGACAATAGTTTTTAGCATGCCTAATGGGACCATTTTGAATGAAAATAAAAGGAGTTGGTGCTACCCTTAGTTAAAAAGTGTTGTATACACTCGATAAGAACACCTATTGAATACAAGCAATTCTATTTCATAAATATTAGCCCCCTATCTACATTTTATGACAAATGAGATCATCTGCAAAGGGTATTGATTTCCATTTTATTGATATGTCAATACCCCCTAGAAGAAGAGGAGTAAGAATATATATATCTCCTACCAAGAGGAGTATTTCAAGGAATTCATCCCCTAAAATCCAATCTATAACTCTATTTGGGATCTTCCCTACACCTAGAGGGAGATTGTTCCCTATTCCATTCATGGTTGTGTAGAGGAATCAACTATTTTTACCTTTCAATGGAGGTAGTCTGTTGATTCCTTCCTAATATGATGAAATTCTAGTCACAACCCTTCAAATCTTATCTTAATTTACTAGAGAGAATGTAACTTCCCCTATGGAGTATATTCAAGATATTATGAATATTTACTCAATGCACCATGTCACCAAAGATAATGTCATACTAAGGCTACTTGCCTCTTCTTTCAAAGGCAAAGCACTCTAGTGGTACCAAGGTTTGAGACCAAATTCTATTCACAACCAGGATGAGCTTAGGGAAGAACTATGTAAGCAATTCAAGGACTAGAGTGATCACTTGTCCTTAATAGAGAAACTCACAACTATAAAGCAATCCATACATAAGATGATGGTTGATTTTAATTTTAGGTTCTAGAGCATCTGGGATAGGATCCCACCCTTATGTAATACATCTCCCAATACTGCATTCTTATATTTTTGAAAGATATTAATAATTATATAGTTGTGATGGTTCAATCCATGGTATTCATAGTATTACTTGATGCCTATGAAGTCATTATGCACATATAAAATTATTTGATCCAAGTAGGGAAAATTGTGCCTAAACCCCCCACACCCCTATTTTCCAAACCTCCTCCTAGCCAACCAATTTCACAACCTATGTTATCACATATCCATTTTCATCAATGGAGAAGATCCTATAAATAGCTATAGGCATAAAAAGATTCTTATTGCTAGATCGTTACTCAGGTTATAACCATATTCTTGTGCAAGAATGTGATCATTATAAAATTGCATTCACCACTAAGTGGGGAACCTTTGCATACCAATATATGCCATTAGGTTTATTAAATGTATAAGTGACCTTAAAAATAGCCATATATATGGAATTTAAGGAGCTCATCAATAAGTTCATCTTGGTTTACCTCGATGACATAACTATTTTTTCTAAGTGCAAAAAAGATCATTTAGGCCATCTGAAGTAAGTTTTTAAAAGGTGTTAAGAGTTTAAAATATATCTAAACCTTAGAAAGTGTATCTTCTCAATTTATGAAAGCACTCTACTATGGCATATTATTTCTAAAAAGGGACTCAAAATTTATCTAGAGTGATTCAAGGATATTTTGTCTCTCCCTATTCTAAGCCATCAGAATAATATCTAGAGATTCTTAGGAAGGATAAGCTTTGTTAGGATATTCATGCTTGATTTTTCTACCCTAACCAAACCCCTCACTATTATGCTCAATAATAATGTGCATTTATATAGACTTGTGAAGGTAAGAATAGTTTTTAAGACATTAAGCATGCCATCATGCAATCTCCCACCTTACTTAACCTAGATTATCCTTTATGCATTTGGTGGGGTAGAGGACATCTCAAATATTCTTATGTAGTAAAATAATGATCATTTAGAGTATCCAATTGCCTTTTTAATCTAGGTTATGATATATTATGAGTTGTGATATATATTAATGGAGAAACACATCCTTGAAGATGTGAGAGTGCTCAATAAGTTTAGGCATATGCTATCCAACAATAAAATTTTAATCATAGTTACACACATAAACATTATAGAGTTTATGCTCAATAAGAACATTAATGAAAAGAGATTTGGTTGGGTCAAAAAGGTTATGAAGTATGATGTGGAAATACAAATCACCAAGTTAGTGTGAGGAAAAATAATCTATGAATAATTGATTGAGGTGACAAAATTTCAAGATAGAATAGTCTTAGAGTTATATGAAAAGGAATCAATAGGCCAAGAAGATACAAAAAATTGGATATAGAATATGATGACCTTATTTAAAATTGGTTCATATCCCCTTGGATTAAGTAAGGCTCATCATAGGCATTTTAGGTTGTAAGCCATTCCCTATGTGTTCATCAATGGTGTGTTGTTTAGGAAAGACATCAACATATTTCTCTTGAGGTGTAAAGAATTAGAATAACTAAGTAAAATTCTTCAAGAATTCTATGAAAGCCTTACAAGAGGCCATTATTCACCCAAGGCCAAAATTTCAAAAATCATGTGATTTGGATATTATTGGCCAACTCTATTTAAAAGATGCACATGCATATGTACAAATTTATAATAGATGTGCCTTCTTCATAGATAAATAAAGGCTAATAAACTTACCATTTCATCCAATACAAGTTGATTATCCCTTCATAGGCATTATTAACCCACCATCAAGTGATGGGCATAAATGGATCCTCATTAACACAAACTATTTCATGATATGGATGGAAGTAGTAGTGCTTAAGGAGGCTAATGAGACATCCATCATGAGATTTTATGAAGGAATTATAATAATATTTGGTGTTATAACCACCATTATCTCTAATAATGAATTAGATATCCTTAGAAATATGATAAATTAATGGGGCATCAAACATAACATCCATCTAATCACCTCATCAAATTATTACCCTCAAGGTGATGGTCTAGTCGAGTCCATAAATAAGAATTTGATTTATATTATAAAGAGGATCATGGAAGACAATCAGTGAGCTTGGCATACTAAGCTTAGAAATACCCTTTGATATAATCAAATCATGCCCAAAATAGTGTTGGGAAATTCACTCTTCATGTTAGCTTATGGAAGGGACGCCATATTTCCCACATCTCTCAAGTTACCTTCATTAGAACTTGCCTATAATTTAGATTTTCTTGAAATCTATCCCCTCATAGTAAGATTAATAGAGATAATGGAGCTTAAAGATACTATAGTGTAGGCTACGCACACCCTAAAACTCCAATAATCCTAGATGAAGAGGAATGTTGATAAAAGGACAACTGATAGAAGTTTCCAAGAAGGATATTTAGTGCTCAAATGGGATGCAAACAAAGCAAAATTTGGAAGGCATACTAAGTTATATGTAATATAAAGTGATTTATATACCATAATCAATTATAATCAATCCAACACTTTCCAACTCACTAAAATGAATATAGAATAAATGCCTATCCCAATCAATGGGATCCATCTCAAGTACTATCACCATTGATTCTTGTATAGTTTGTAAATAAGTAGATTAGTTGTTTTTCATTTCCCTAAGTGTCTTGTGCACATTGTTTTAGGATGTTTTTTATTTATTCTAAGCACTTATGTGTAAAATTTATCTTAGCTTATATCTCTTTCCTCTAATTACCTTTGGTTTAGTTAATTTCTTTTTCTAGTAAGATCTTAGTTCATTCTAAATCCAAGGATACACACCTAGTGCATTCATGATGAGAGGACCAAAAGTTTCAATGACTTCATTCCTAATGAAATACTTCAAATGCTACTAAATTCTTAATTAACACATAAGTAGCCTACAAAGGTTTCCAAAAGTGTTGAATTTCTAATTCACCCCTATCTTGTGTGAAACTCACAAGGATCCTAAAGAAGGCTTGAGTGCCCATAAGTATTAAGTTTATTAAAATCAAGTTGTGCACAGTCTTCTCCCTTTCATGATCATGATGAATACAAATAACATAGATACATAAATTTACTAAGTGTCAAATTGAATTCATAAGAAATTTATAATGCATGCCTAACAGAGGAAATCTCCATCAAATGGCATGCATGTTCAAGGGATACAAAGCCCCCAGTATTCAAATAACATAGGGAGAGGTACACAAGAATCAATTTTGAATAATTAGAAATGTGTCTAGGATATTCAATCTTTGTGCACATTCCTATTCCTTATTGTAAAAAGGGTTGACATTTTTAGGCTACCTCATGCTACCAAAACATTTCCCTCCAAGAGAACTTTTATTGGATGAACCTTGCATATTAGTGAGATTTAAGTTCATCTCCCTTTATTCTTCTTACACTCTATATACTATTTATGTTTGTTGATCTTTTTCTATGGGTAACATCTACTCCTCTCATTATTGCCCATTCCTAGCACCTCTATGTGGAACTTGAAACTCACTTGTAGGTCATGTTCTATGTGCTTACAGGTCTATATAAACATTTTTATAGATCATTTATCAACCCTCTCAGTGTTATGTTGCATTTTGATGCTTCTATATGAAATACTTATACATTTATAGTGTTTTTGATGGATTTTGTGAGATAAAATATTATTCTTAAATATTTTTAGTGTGTTCAGGGTAGTAAGAGCACTTACTCTATTCTTGGTGCATCACTCTTTTTTTAGAAAATTCTTACCTTATTTCTCCATTTTCTCTCAAAAATCTTAGGCTTAGATTAGTGGTAGATTTATCTTTCTAGTTTTTAGGTCTAATCATCGATCTTAAACTAGATGCACTTATAATAAAAGGAATCTAGCCTATTCTAGAGGTTCATCTAAAAAAGCATAGGGGATACACACCTTGGGAATTTTCTCATCATTGAAATGAGAAAACTAATGCTCTGCATGTGTAGGTAAGTGATAACACTTCCATTCCTAGTGCATAACACTTTTGCACCCTACATAAGGCATTCATGCTTTGTGCCCTACCATAAAACCTTTTATGTCATAGACCATCCATGGGTGCATGTTTCGAATGATAATAGTTAGCATTAGTCATTTAATTTTTTTTCCATATTTTTTTAGTATGGTATTTACTTCTCTTAAATTTATGTTGGTCTCATTATTCATTTCTATGTTTCCCTTGTTCGATATGGTTTTTTACTTTTCTTACTTTGGATGCATTTTTAGATTTTTCAGTCATAAGTACCCTTGGATTTTTGGATTATCAGTTTTTTACTTAGTAATTATTAATTTTTGCTTGTTATTTTATTTATAACCTAGCCCTTATGATTCTATCTTTCCAATTTTTAAATAAATTTATTCCATTTTGAGAGTTTTCCATTTTACTTTGGCCTTCTTGTGTTTGATTCTTTGTTCTCTAACCTTTTATGCTTAGGGTTTATCCAATGTAGTTATAATTCCATCCATGATCAAGAATGTGATTTTTTTGCATGAAAATATTCAATGATAAAGGTAATTTAAGGCATGTATATGTTAATTTTATTTATTCATTTAATTTCAACACTCATTTCTTTATTTCATTTTCTATTAGCTTGGTTTTTGTGTTGCTATGTCTTTTCCCAAAACACCATACCATGTTACAAAATTATGAAAAATAATGATATTTAGATGGCGTATATGTAACATTTATTAAACATTATCATTGATTAAGGGAAAGTTTGTTTGCATTATCATTTAGTGTTGAGATTTGGTATTTAATGTTGTCATTGATGTCAAAGGTTATTATGAATATGCATGTTTCTTTAATTGATTTCAATCTAATATCATTGATGTCAAAGGTTATTTTTAATATGGTTGGTCAAGTAAGCTTTGAGGTATGTATATGAGGAGTTATGATTAGCAGAACAGTGAGTGTTGTTGTTGTAGGAGAGTAGTGATGAGAGAATGTTGTTTGAAGAATGTTGTAATGTCAACTTGGGTGAAATATTTGAGAAGTATCATGAGTGAGTATGGGATAGTATATAAAATTTAAATCATCTTGTAATTTTTTATCTCTAATGTGTGAGATGGTATTTATAGGTATCATGATGAAATGAGTGAGCTCTGAAGAAGAGACTATGTGCTCTGAAGATCTATATAAGCAGTTATGAAGATGATCCAAATGAACTACAAAGATGAGTATGCTCTGAAGAAAACTTGATAGTGTTTGAGCATGAGAGATATTGTTTTATTTTATACATAAGGTGTTAAGGACTTTGCAATAAATCAAAAGGTTAGCTCTGAAGATCTATGTTTACAACTCCAAAGATCTGTAAGTAGCTCCAAAGATGTTTTGTTAAATTTATGAAGAAGAGTGAGTGTATAATCTTGCTTGATCATACACAAGAGACATTGAGACATAGGAGAGTTTTAATATGAAGCTTATAGGGTGGCTAAAAGGTTAGACTATAGGCCTAATAATACATGCAAGTCAAGGCTTAGAAAGCAAGAAAAGAGATAGTGGTTAGATGAGGTAATAAGATCAATTTACATGGAATAAGTTAGAAAGTGAACATTGATAGAGGTGATTCAAGTTGTTTTAAATATGTGCATGAATTTTTAGGTCATGGTTTGTAGGAAAAGGCTTGAAAAGTATTTCAAGGTTTATCTAGTGCACAAAATGAAGAGTTGTCTACTCGAGAAGGTTTTATTAATGCTCATTTTTATGTGTATATTATACATGAGAACCTAAGATATTCATGGTATATTAGTAATGGTTATATCTCAAATTTACAATCATTGATTTCTAGAAAGAGGATCTAAGTTTTATGAATGATCATTAAGACTAGAATATGGTCTAAACCCTCATAAAACCCTAACTATGACCTGATGTTAAATATATTGTTCTAAAGATCTCATAATGGTTTTATATGGTTAGACAAATTATTTTAGGTTGAATTCAACTATCCCAGGCATTTTGATGTGTGATTGGTTTCTTAGGTGAGTGAGAAGACCCTACAAGAAAGTGCTTGTCTTTTAGAGATTTACTATAGCAGATAGAGTTTACTAAGTCAAAGTTGATAAGTGGATTAAGATCAAATTTTGAGACTTTTATTTGATTTTTAGTAATATTAATGGATAGGTTTCAAATATTAGGTATGCAAATTTAGTTATCCAAGTTGGACAATTGCTAACAGACCTAGTGGTGTAGATAGTAAGGAAATCATACAAATGTGATAAGATGTTTCTTAATTTGGTTTCATGTAGGAATGATGCATTAAAATGCATGATGATTTTTTTTAGGTATTTAATTATCTATACATGCTTTACATAAGATTTGAATTCTATGTAAGAGGTTGAAACATTGAATCCAAAAAGGCTTATTTGACTGAGTAGAGTCTATGTGAGAGAAGGTCAAAATATTGGTCTGTAAGACTAGTATTTTTCATTAGATCTCATGATATGATTGATTGAGGTTGATTTTAGGATGTTATAATATCATTTTTATGCATTTAAATCCATTAAATATATTCAATCATGTGTTAGATGTTCATTTTCCTTGACTGTGTTTTGGAGTTAGTTGGAAGCTCTAAATGAACATCTTGTAGAGATGTATTTGAGCCTATTTACCTTGAGTTGAAACATCAAATGAAGATTTTAATTACCTTGAGGTCATGAGGATTCCTAATATATAATTTTTTTCCATGTTTTTTTGGAAAAATTGAGTATATACCTCATTTTTCAAGACAAAGTTTTTATATATGTGCAGGCCTTTTATATATAGTCATTTGATATAGGGTTCAAGTGGTGATTAAACCTAAAAGGTATTATTTACCTAAATTAATTTTGGATAAGATATATTAGAGTTGTGTATGACTTTTTCCTATCATTTGAGGTATTTTTATATTCCTAAAGAAACATCAAAGGGTAACATGTTGTTAAGAAGACCTTTTAAGTCTCCATAAGCCTAAAATAGGTGTAAGGGTTAATTGATGTATGGAAAACCTATTATAGTTATTTATTCATGATTAAGGTATGTTATTTTAAATATTCAAATACTTATTAATGTTTAACCTAAGTTATTTTAATGTGGAGCCAACTAAGAAAGATATGATCAAGTGACTTGTATAAAAGCAAGGCAGTTTAGGCTTATTATGTGTGTGTTTAGAAAGGTTGGGAGTAGAAGAGGATAATAAAATGATATATATCATTGGTGAGTAGAAGGAGGTCATATGTACCATCAAATAAATTTTATGAATATCTAATATAGGTTTTATATATGAGGATTAAGGGCAGAAAACCTAATAAAGCTATGAAGAGGGCTAGTTGAGTAAAGAATGTTGAAGGTCAGTTTGAAAGGGACTCAAGTGAGTGAAGAGCTAAAGGATCAGATCATCATCTATTTTATAAGAAAAAAGGTTTTATTAAGGTGATAAAACAATTAGGTGGCTGATTTGGTATTGAGTCATCTATGGGGTTGGTGCCTCGTAAGTGGGCACTTGCTAAGGCCTAGCTAAGTTGGTGTTGAGCTAGTTGGGGTTGGTGCTCCATGTGAATTTGGTGCTTCACTAAAGGTTTATGTTTGTCTTATAGTACCATATTCCATTTTATTCATTAATGGGTTTTATACCCCTAGAGAGTTTCCCATGTATATGTTGTGTTCATGTGTTTCATGCTCTTATGATTTGATGTTTATGATTGCTAAGATGTACATGCCTATTATAATGATTCATGCATGGTTAAGTGGAATTGAATGAAATGTTTTGATGACTAATGCACCCCCCTCTCAGTCATCTTGTTTCCAATGTATATGTATACAATAATATTCTTTTATTTATAATTTACTTAAACTTTCTATTATAGTAACATCTCAAGCTTAAATCTCCCTAAGTGTAGGCCTTAAAGGGTGCACTGGGAAATAGGTGGGTAGGTCTTTACTTCTTTGTAAAAGATATTGATATCTATGTCATGATAATATCATTCCTATCTATATTCTACCTTATCTATTTTCTCAATTATATCCACCTCATTCCATCCTACCTCACTTAGTCATGTCATCTCCCTCATTTCCAAGATAAACACATGTTCCTTTTTGTACGGTATCAACTTCGCTTGTGTAGTTCATTGTCAATCAACTCCTCTAAACTACATCAAGTTAGAATATAATATTATATTAGTCTAAGTTTTAGAATTTTACCATTATATATAGTCATATTTCATTCTTAATCATATAAAAACATTATTTCACATATATATACTCTATTAACACTCACACTTTTACTCTAATTCAATTTAGAGGAGTTATAGGTAGAATATTCTATTGAAATAAAATTGTTTTATTGAATATAGGAGTTAATTAGTTTCTTAGATCCCATTTCCATCATTTTTAATCTTCACAAACACAACAATATCTTTCAAATCATCATTAGCCATTTAGGAGATTAAGGTTTGATGGTTCCCCATCAAGATAAGTATTTCTAACCTATGATTTTTCCTTTATTTCATTTCTTAGATAGATGTTGCTTTTTACTTAGTAGATAATTAATTTGTGTGTGTGATTATCTATAACTTCTCTACACTTATAATTAGAGTAGTTATATTATTTTTTAGACTAGTAATTTATCTAATATTAGGTAGTCTAAGCCCCCATTTTCCTACCATGGATCCTTTCCCATTTTTACCCTTAACCTTAATTTACTTTAAATTAGTTGAAAAAATAGTCACATTTTATTTGTAAATACATTTATTTTACCATTAAAAGTATAATTATAGTTATTCCTTTGTGTTATAGGCCTAAAGGCTTTGGAACCCTTTCCTTTGAGATTATTGAGTAGGTACCCTTATTTATAGGTCTATGAAACCAAACTTGGTTATGACATGAACATAATGTATCATGAGCTTTGTGATTATTTTTCTGTGATTTTATATCTCTTAAGATAGGGTATTTTTATGCTAATCCTAGCTTACGCATACATGACCTATAGTTAATATATTGAGTAAGTGCATAACTAAATAAACATAACTAGAGCATGGATCTACAACCCTAGAATATTTAAGATCAATATTTATTAGGTTATATTTTAATATGAAACATGAAATAATAAAATATATCCCATAACCCTTAAAAATAGGCATATTTATCATTTAAAATGATGATAATGTTGTTGCAAGAACATATATCAATGGAAAAATAGTCCTAAAGCATTTGTAAGATAAACTACAAAGGAAAATAGAGGCATGAAACTAAAATAATTATAAATAATTCCAAATTAATAATATAGGATAGATTGATTCATTTTATTTTGAATATTTTTCCCTTGATCATTGAGCAAAATTATTTTCCAATTAAGGCTCCTTATTTAGTATTTGATCAATTAAAAATATGATTTTTTAATCAAAGTTGTCAATAATGCCTGAGGGTTTTCATTGTTGTTTTTTTGACCTTTTTAGACATGATGACAAGTTAGGAAGAAGATTTATCATAACCTTTCTAACCTCAAAATAAATCTATGGATTTAGTGTACAACTGAATTATCCTTAATTATAAATATGTCATCTAAGATTTATTAAACCTGAAACCATATTTTCTAAAGTTTAGCTTGGTGATCATTTTGTGTGAGATCAAGAAGAAATGTATATTATTCCATTGGAAATACCCATGCTTAGTGGGCTCATTATAGCATAATGTTCTTAATTTTTTTAATGACCATTAGGTGATATGAAGTTTCTCAAAATATTCTAATTAGAGCATGTGGGTTTCCCTTGATGATATAATCTCTCACACTGGTGTTTGTATGCTGTTATATCCCTTAACAAAGATAAATGTTGGGAATACATTCATGCAACCAAGTTGTTAGAAAACCTATAAGGTTGCTTATGAAAAAAAAAAATATAATCATCATCCACATGTAGAACTTGTTAATCATATGTTAATTTATAAATATAATCAATAATGAAATTATCTATTGCAAGGTTATTTAGGATGTCAAGATTGAATTCTTGAAGTAATAATAACTATGTAATAATGGAACCATTAATATTTAATTTTTGTACTAGAGGGCAAATGGTTGGATGATAAATATGCATTAAAAATTGCATCTACTAATGTAAAAAAACTAATTAATATTGTATATAACTACAAAGAATTAATTTATAGTTACCATATAGTTGAAATATGTCCCAAAAATTATTTGGTTGATATAACATATGGCATATTTCAACTGTCCATCCATTTGGTCAAGGAATTTTTTTGGGTGCATTGTTGGATGCATAAGTAGGAGACAAAAAAAATTCTAACGCACTATTAGAGAACATCTATTGACATGGAGATGTCTTGTAAAACTTAAAAAATTCTTAACATGCATTATTCTAAACAAAATTAACATGATAATAAAATTATTAATGTTGATATTTTGTTAAGTTTTGTAATGAATATTCATTAAATTAGACATACTCAATAAAAACATAACATATATTTATTATTGATGTGTGAAATAAAATTTATGATTATATATCTACCTTAGGGTTGTTTTTCTAAAATCTATTGGGTGATGGAAATTCTTTCTTTAATCAAGGCTCCAATTAGATGTTAATTTTAAGAGATCATCTAAGAAGGCTTGCAACAATCTTGTTTAACATAGTAATGGATTATAATTGTGATAATATATTATGAAGAAAATAATGATGTGGTAAGAGTTGATGGAAAGTAATAACATCCCCAATAGGATCTTAGGGACATGTTAGTGGGATGATATTTTAATGACGATAATCAACATGTTTAAGAAAATTATAAATGGATTGATTTACCATGTGCATGTTATGTACATTACTAAATATTAGTGTGTCTACATTATGTAAGTTCAGAATTTTGTTAATGGTTGGAACTCATTGAATACTAGAGTGGTAATTGCACATGATTTTTAGCCAAATGGGTAGTTTTGTCTCTAATGAGGGTTGGGTTGGTGGTTAAAATATTAAATTTTTAGTGTTTTTTCATCTTGAAATGACCATGTTATCTAATATACATATCATATATGCATTATTTATGGAAATAAAATCCTAATCAAGTATTTAAATTACCCCATATTAATAGATAACAACTTTTAAAAATAATTTGCATCAAGCTATAACAATTTCTACATTTGACCTACATCGCTTACTGAATGTGACCTTTAGTATTTGCTACATATGACATGTAATAATTTGCATAAGTGACCTACAAAAATAGGTGCAAGCTGATATATTATGCTTATAAAATTAAATCATTAGTAATATTGAATGACCAACACTAGAAATATTTTTATCTATAAACTGGAAACTTTAAACCATAAAAATAAACATATATAAATGATAATTTTATTTAGATTGTTATCTTATAAATAATTTATGAAACTATAATTCCATTCCCAATCATTTTCTTTCACCCACTTATATATCCCTAAAACACCTCACTATTTTACCACTTTATAAACACGAATAATTTTTTATCCATATTTATCAATTATAACATATATATATATATATAAAACAATTGATAAATATGGATAAAAAATTATTTGTGTTTATAAAGTGGTAAAATAGTGAGGTGTTTTAGGGATATATAAGTGGCCGAAAGAAAGTTATTGGGAATGGCTACATATTTTCATAAATTATTGTTAAGATAATAATAAATGATTATCTATATAAATTGTTGGTGGAAAACTAAGGTATCCAAGAGATTAGTTGATACCTTTTGAAGTGGGTTTTGAGTTGTAGTGTCATGTAGTCTAAAATTTATTATAATGAATCCATTTTTGTGATAAAACCTTTTACAATCCCCTCAAGTTTTATATTTTGTATATTCTTCAAAATTTTGAAGAGAGAAGAGATATGGTGAAGGCCTTGGATATTTTTATATTCCATTATTTTATTGATTATGGCTAATCCTAAATATGTTATTTGATAAGTAGGCTAATTATATATATCCTAAATAGGGATGAGTATTTTAGAGTGCTTGAGAGAAAACATGTTTATGAGTATAATATAAATAGGAAGTCTAACTACTTGGGATAAATTAAATCATTTTGTCTTATATTTAGGATTTATCAAACAAAGCTTTTGGATTACATATGTATAGGTTGATACATATGTAATAAAATTTAAATAATGGAATATAGACATGAACATTATTCAACTTAATTAAAAAATAAAAAATGAGTTTGGCTTTTCCCTTGATTTATAAATTTATGGAAATAAAAATAAATGGCACAAATTATTTAGTAAAGGATATGGTTCAGGGGTTGGCACATTTATTGGTAATGAACTATTTATTTTGGCCTTAAAAATCCTTAGATGGGTTCTATTATTATTAAAGTGTGTGGTCCTAATAAAATAATTTAATGTGGATGGAACTATATAGTTTGTAGTGGATAGAAATGTTATCAATTCATTATTGCAAACCAAGTGGGTTGGTTTATATTTGGGGTTATGTGTGGATTTAATAATAATTGTTAGGTGTTATAAGGGGAGGTTGAGATATTTTATTTAGGAATTTAAATCACTACAACCTAATTTTGTTTTAGGTGTTTCTAAAACTCATCCATTTGTGGTTATTAATGTCAAAGTGGTGGTTGCCATGACTATCCTTAATACCACAACCATTGGACATGTGGCTATTAGTAATGATTTGATTAATATTTATGGGATAGAATTCCAAACATGAAATATATATTATTTATGGGCTAAAATTTTATAAAATTAAAAATTTAATAACAAAGTGAAACTAGGCATACCTAAATTTCTTTGCATTGGTGGCCAAAATTATCTTTGAATTGGAAATAAAAGCTATGTGCTTTCATATTCATTTCCTTTTATATCAATTTTAGATAATGATTCCTTGTGCATGATATCCTCATTTAACAAAGTATATTGGTATCCATTATTACCATTTTTATTATATAAATAAAGGTAATAAATAATAAAAAACTTCCCTATACTATGTTTCTTTGAGAATCCCAAAATTCTTGCCTTGTATCATACAACATGAATTTTTTATTTCACAAATATAGGACTATTATTTCACACCAAGTTATCAAAGGATAATTTTTAAGTGGTTGAAACATTTTTGGTTGAAAAATAAGATCATTTTGACTTCATCCATGGGGTACAAGAATCATTAAATTATCAATTTTTATCAATACAATTCCCTTACCAATTCTTTCTTTTGTTATGAAATATGAAGGCGGGGTTCTAGGGTCAGAATGAAGAAATAGAATTTGATTTCCATGGAATAAGTTAAAAAATGTGAAAGTAAAATTATATTGAAAATTTTCACTCCACTAATTTTTCCAAGACTAATAAACATTGGAAAGGATAACAATATCCCCTACCATAAAATCATCCATGCTCATCCATTCTTCCATGCATTGCATTTTTTTTTGCTATGATGTTTTGATTAGAAATTCAAAACCTAAGTGTATATTTTAAGTGCATATTAAATATATTATTTTTAAACATGGTATAATATTTAGGGAGGAATGAGCCTTCCAACCATATAGTTATTTTGATAAATCCATCTATTCACACTATTTTTAGAAATTCTAGTTGGTTGTCTTTATTTGATAAGTTCATATGATTAAATGTGTCTATAGGAAAAGAGTTTTTAGAAATGTTATATGATCACACTATCTTTTAGAAAGTCCTTAATTTTTTTTATAGAATACTTACTTTAAAAATTCACTACACTCCCCATGTCAAGTGAAATATGGAATCCAGATAAACCAAATGTTGTAGAGGTAAGAAATCAATTTTTTGGATTAGGGGAAGTAGTTACAATAACTTTTTTAAAAAATAGACTCTCATTTCCTCTACCTATAGACACCAAAATATGGTATTATATAATTATAAATGTCAATTTTGACCTAACTTAATCTTACATGACTTGTGCATAGACATATGGCTCATATTCAACATTATCTCACATCCACATGATTTCCATGGGTTCAAATTCCCAAATTTGCCATTAGTCTCTGATAAGAATTCCCTAGTTTATGTACAACCTACTAAATATCATATTTAGATTGTCTCAAGATCATCAAATTATTTTTGTTACATTTTGTAAATAAATATTAAACTTAGTCAACTCTAAAATTTAAAACATGTCCAAACCTAAAATAATCATCTCACACTAAGAAATGGTCACTTTTAGAATTCAAATCCTTATTATAGTTGGCACATGTGTTTTGTATGTTGATGGTGTGATAAATTTCCCAAAGATTCCCATATAAATACGTAATAGGTCTAAGCTTTTTTCTTATCTATAAAACACTTATCAATAATACTAAAACACTTTCACATTCAAAGTAATTTCCCTATTATTTTGAACTCAATCATCAATCACAATGAGTAGGTCCTAGCCTTATTTTAAGTACCTCAAAATTAAGCCAAATGTTTCATTTTCCATGTTAAAGGATAACTATTTCACACATACATCTAATGTGGATAATAACATGGAATTTAACTTCCCTCTTTAAAGTACTAGATATGAAGGAAAAACTTAACCATTCATCAAAGAGTGGTTGGGGTCAACTTTAACCACTTTCTTTCCCATTTATAAATGAAAAAATAGTTTTAAAGTAGACCTAGGGTTTTAATGTTAAGAAGATAGGTTTTTATAATTACGATCATAATCAAATCCTAAAGATCACACATAGAGGCAACCTACAAGTAGGGATATCAACCTATATAGAAATAAAGGAAAAATGTTCATCCAGATGGAATAATCAGATTCAAGAGTTAGTTAGTACCATATAAAAGATACTAAACTGATACAAATGCATTTAAAAACTTAGATCATGATCCAATAAACTCATAGTCTAATTTCCTACCTTTCCTAACCTTTGCATTCAGTCTCAAACTTGCATATTATAATAAAATGATAAGTATCTTAGTCCTCTTAGTAATTTCCATAAATATCAAGTACAATCATAAAATTAGGTTCTTCATTTTACATTTAGATTAGTTCTTCATTGTAATACATTATACAATCTAAACTATTTAATTTTTTTATATTATTAGGCACAATTAATATAAAATAAGGTAAAAATATTGTTAAATCCATTTACATACTGAAAACATAAAACCCTAGGTCTTGATATAGGGTTTCATCCTTCTTTCTAGGGATATTCATATTTCTATCTTAGGGTTTTAGTTCTAATTTATGATTTCTCCATATAAAGTCAATAAATATTTTTTAGATTTTGACATAGACGTCTACATAATTATATGATTTAATTATATACCATCCAAGAAAGATAGCTCTTTCATACCTTTAAGGATAAGTGATAGATTAAGAGGTTCACATATTGAGCATAATAAGATTCCTTTGGTTCCATCTAAATAGTTGAAATAAATGTATTTGATGTTAATTTTTTTCTTTTTCTTTTGATGTTGCAATTATTAATGTCTTTTAAAAAATAGAATATTATTTCAAAGTGTTTAGTTTATAACATGTTAAGTAATATATTCATGAATATAAATATATAATTCATCCTAATTAACCTAATTGGGTAGATATTGAATAAGATAAAGCATTGTTTAATTTTTGAAATCAAATTCATTTAAACCTCAAGGATTGGATATGCTATTAATTTAATCCTAGAATATAAATTTTCACACAAAGATAAGGTTTCTACAATTGGATAAAAACAACATGAAGCCTTCATATTATTAATCAACATATTGGAGGTAACAATTATACAAGAGGTGTTCATACTACTAATATTTTTAATATGTCTATTTATACACCTTTGGCTACACATTTTATACCCACCCAAGGTGTGTGGTAAAAACAAGGTTTCCCTCATATTAATATGATTATTCCTATGTAATTAATTTATGTATATAAAAAAAAAACTATGCATGTTACATAATCAACCTTTCCTGCTCTAGGATCCCTTAAAAATACTATTATAAAGGTGTTGTAGTTAGAGCAAGGTGATTATAGAGGTAATAAATCAATGAATTCACATTACTTACTTCATAGTAATTTAGCCTTAGTTTTTTTCATATTATCCCTTACCTATATGTTTCATACTTCCTAAGTTTCCACTATATGATGCTAAAGGTGATAAAAAACATCACCTAATATCCTTCATACAAATTTTTTTGTACTATGCATATAATGATATATTGTTGACCAAGTTATTTCCATGAAATATTTATGACTATGATTTACAATGGTTATATTAATTCCTATTACAATCATTTAAGGCATTCAATAATTTAGTAGATTCATTTCAAGAACATGTTTTGATTGACATTAATGAGAAACTATATTACGCTTAAATTATAAAAAAATAAGCAAGGATATAATAAACCAATTAGTGATTATGTGCTTCAGTATAAGACCATGATTTCTAAGACAACTAATACTATGGTTGAAAATGAGCTACATGACATTTAGAAACAAAGTTTGATTTCTCCTCTCCATGATTCCATTATATTTAATAAACTCAAATCATTTGATGGGTTATGCACATAATTATATACTAAGAAGCTAAGCTTATTTCCTTTAACAAGCTCAAATATGTGCCTAATGATACAACTACATCAAATTATAAGTTTCAAATCAAACTAAGTTACTATATTAACTCAAATGATGTTAATAATAAGGAAAATATAGTAACTAATGTAATATCACAACTTATTAATTAGCTTATCTTATCTAGTCCATAAAAGAGAGTTTTTATGAATACCTCAGCCTCCTCAAATCCTATTATGAAATTTATTAGTGTAATCTTATATCTCTCCTTCAACACAATAGGATGATATGAATATTCCCAAACCTAAAAGATATGACGATAAATCATATTGTGAATATCATTGATGTTATGTAAATTTTATGAATAAATGATCCAAGCTAAGGTATAAGATACAAGATCTCATTGATGAAAACATTATTGATATTAATGAAACTATGGAGGATTTATGACCATGACCAAATGGGAATGCAGAGTTGAAAATATTTTATCATCCTCCTCCAAATCATGTAGGAGAAAAAACTAAGGATATTATGAAGGTGTATATGATATACAACATAAATCCTCCTCCTTATACATATGATCACCCATTGAATAGTCTTTTTGGTACATTTATAAGCATATAAGTAAAATTAATAAAATTACATTTGATGATAGTTAGATTGGGGATGATGACCCATATTTAAATTCATTATTCATACAAGCTTATGTATTTTTTTATCCTATTCATAGTTTCATGGTTGATAATGGTTCTAGTGAAAACTCTTGCACAATGAAACTTCTAAATACTATTGGATAAACACATGATGATTTTATGAAAACCCATGATAATTAAAGGATTGAATGGATTGAGAAAAAAACCCTTAGGACGCATTGTTCTACCTCTTAAATTAGGATTTTTAGTAGTTCATATTTCATTCTTGTTCATATTGAGTGCATGGGTATTTGACATGTTGTTAGGATTCCCTTGGATACATAAGATCATTATAATACCATATTTAGTGCATCAATATGTCAAGTATATGCATGCTAGTTAGGTGGTCATAGTTTTAGATATTTCATATGAGTACCCTATTCATGTAGAATAAATTCCTCCTCTAATCCCACCACCATTATATTTGGTTGTTACATATATTCAATATCAATATACATAAACAATTATACATCCTAATTAATTTCATTATATGCAGATAGTTTAGAGAATATTAGTTAAATTTCCTTGATGACTAGTAATACAACACCCACTACATTAAAGAGTCATTTAGGACTTTCAAAAACCATTATTTACTCCATGTCCTAAGCTATAGTTGTTTACTATTCAACAAGTTCCATATCATACATAGGCACATGTTTCTCCTACTATAAAACCTACTCCATAGGATATAATGCTTCCTATATTTACTCATCATAAACATGATCCTATGAGTGATGATGATGGTTATATTAAAAAATGTGATAATTTTTCAAAATTAGATATAGTTACATATGATACAACTAGATCATGAAAGTTGACCCTTCCTATGTTTGATATATGAACTCAAATTGACCATCCCCTAGATTAGTTAATAGTTAACATCTCATTTAAGAAAAATATTTCAAAAATATAACAAAATTCAAATATATAAAAAATAAAAAAACTAGGACCTTAACATGAATATTTGTTATTTTCCATTATTCATTTTTTTTGTTAATCACATTTGGTAAATTTTATATCCTTTCTCATACGCACTTGAATTTCATGGTATATACAAGTGAGATGCATGACATATAGATTACACATGACACATAGATGTATAGATGTAAATAAATTTATATACCTAGTAGTCATGCCAATGCTAAGGGAATCTTATTCCATAGGTCAAATTGATACATATTAGATATTTCTATGACTATACCATTTACCATGTTGAGATACATTTCTTTCTTACATATGTATTATTACTCATATCAGTTATGATGTTAAATTGCTTGGATATGATAATTTTTTATACTATGACATTGAAAAAAATTCATGGTATATAATAGTTGAATTGATTAGGATAGTCATTTCTTGTGTATTATGTATGTCTCTTGTCCTTGTGTGTGACATTTTAGTATTCATTAAAGGCAACCCATGGCATTGTGTGAACTTTTAATCTTATTATGTGTATGTATGTCATAGCCATGACATTGTATGATCATGAGTGGATTAATGTAGGATTTTTTTAGATATCAATTTTTTTTGAGTTTTATGTGTCGTGATGAATATCATGCACATCCTCATTTATGGGTGGTGCCATGATTCAAATATTTCACCTTTACTATGTAGTATTATTTAGTGCTTACATTAGTGATGGTAAGTAATGTGTGCCTAATTGCTCTACCTATCTTGACATAACACTTGTATTCCTTTAATTACATGTTTCATATGTTCTTTGATGATCTATACATTACTATGATGACATATCTCCACATGTTGACATTATCCTACATGATTACATCTTTATTTACATAACATTATATAATTGTCTTTTTTATTTTGAGATGACTAATTCACAGGCTACATCACTCACCTCAAAAGTGTGGCATATTAGTTGGTTTTTCATAGATATTTAAACCTAAATGAGTATAAAATTCATATTTTGGCACAAATTATATGATTCAAAAAGTTCATAGTGGTTTAAAATATTAGTTTGGTATAGAAACGAGATACATATATATATATATATATATATATATATATATATATATATATATATATATATATATATATATATATATATATATATATGATCACATTTTTGGGCATAATCCATGCATGTGCACACACTTTATAGGATTAAACTTTATAACATGTTCATAAATTGATAGATTCAAACACACATTATAGGAATAGAAGTTACAAGTTTTCAAATACTTTTATATATTTAGACAAAATTTATGGCCTATGTCATATATATGGACACATTTTCCAAGAAATAAATTTATAGTTTTTCATATTTGGGATACAATAGTATATAGATGCATAACATTATATATCATGTTGGAAATATATATATATTTTTTTAATAAAATACCAAGGGTAAAAACTTTTATTAAAACTCGGAAAACCAAAGTACAAAGCAGAACCAGCAACACCTAGGACAACCAAAAACAAGCCCAATAGGGCAACAACCAACCTCACTCGTCTATACCATTCCTGTCTTCATGAAGAATTCTCACCATATCTTCCTTGATTTCCACCGGTAGCAAAGCCTCATCAGCAACCAGCCACTCCTCAGGTCTCTCCAAAGCCCGCTTCGCCAAGCAATCAGCAACTCTATTCCATTCTCTCAAAATATGATCAAAAATCATGGAATCCATAAGCCTACTAACCTGCCAAATCTGTTGAACAATCAAGGAAAGTCGCCAGCTAACTCCTGACGTCATACCATCCCAGATCATATTAATCATGATAAGCAAATTGGCCTCACAAACCACACGATGCCATCCTAGCTCATATGCTTTCCGAATCGTGAATAAGATGGCCAAACCTTCCATTTGGTTGACTGTCTGAATACCCCTGTGGGCAGAAAACATGAAAATCACCGAGCTCGCCATGTCCCTAACAACCCCTCCGATACCCGCCAGACCTGGGTTACGACGAGACAAGCCATCCGTGTTAACTTTCAAAAAACCTACTTGGGGGGCATCCATCTCCCCACCCTCTGAATCCTCTGCCTCCCAACACTCCTTCTCCTCCCAAACTCATCAACTTGACAAAAGAAATTCAAATTCAAATAACCTGCCAGCTCCGCATCCCTTTGCCCCAATGGCAAAGTCGCCTCTCCTTTGGCACGAACTGTCTCTTATATCATACTTAAAATTCTCTGCCAGACTTGGTTGGCCTCCAACTGCGTGTCCCTAAAAATCCACTGGTTGCATTCCAGCCAAACCTACCAGAGCACAAAGGTGGGGCCGGCGAACCAAACGCTTTGCAGAAAACGCGCCACAGGGGGAGGTCTCCCAATCTTCGCACAGAATTCGCTCCAGGAAGAGACATGAATACAGCTTCCTCCCCATAGACTCCACCATGCATGCCACAGCCAGTTGGTATACTGGCATTGAAAAAAAATATGAGCAAAATTCTCCTCCTGAGCGCCACACAGAACACAACAGGATGGTCTAGCAAATCCCCTTCTTCTGATATTATCCTAGGTTAAGCATCGATTCCATGCAAGAGTCCACATAAAACACTTGCACTTTGGCCAGGCGATGCTGTTCCATATCCATTTCCACCAATTAACCTCTCTGATCCCCCTAAAGTTCTGCACAATAAGTTCCTGATACCCAGCTGAAACAGTATACTTACCTTTAGGGTGAGGATACCACGCAAGCTCATCCACTCCCCTGAGGGGACAATAGGTGTGACTGGCCAGAATCCCTTTCAGCTCCTCGTAATCTACCTCCAGACCCCTAATGGGCCACTCCTCCACATTTTTCCATCTCGCTTCCCACAGCTAATTCTACTGTCCAGCAACTTTGAAATCCCTCACTTTACACCAGCCAGCCTCATAGAAAGTCTGAGCCAGAACCTAAAGGTGTGGGTATTACAACACAATGGGAGGAAACCCATCCCATGAGTCATACCAAAACTGCACCTCCTGCCCACTTTTGCAAATCCAGAACAACCCTGTTTTAATTAGGTCCGCTCCTTTTTTCAACGTGTCCCATATCACCGACCCCCTTCCCAACAACGTGTATCTAGGAATGTCTTCGAGAGGCTGCCCCAAAAAATATCTATGCGCTAAGATTTTGGCCCAGCTCCGCTCCCGCTTGGTGCACCACCTCCAATATAACTTAGCCGCAAGCGCAGTACCCGCCAGCGTGGATTGTCTTAATCCCAATCCACCAAGCCTCTTCGGACTACAAACCACCTCCCATTTGATGAGGCTCCACTTGGTTCTTGACAAGTTCCCCACCCACAAGAACTGACGAGCCAAGATATCCAGCTCCCTAACAAAATCGGCTGGTGCCACCTGAAGCATACATTTGTATAAGGGAAGCGCCTGAACCACAGCCTGGATCAGCTGGACCCTGCCTGCAAATGATAGCCACCTATGAGTCCAGTGGTTAACCTTATCCCTAAATTTGTTCAGAATCCCCATCTAAGACTCCTTAGATAGTCTTCCCAAGGAGATTGGGATGCCGAGATACAGAACCGGAAGGCTGCCAATTTGGAATCTGAGAATTTTAGCCACTCTCCTCTGAATAGCAATAGGGGTATTGAAGAAGTAAATAGAATATTTCTCTTCATTGATAGCTTGCCCCAAAGCTGCTAAATAGGTATCCAAGCATCTATGAAGACTGTTGGCCTCCCTTAAGGTAGCCCTTCCCATCAACGCTACATCATCCATGAACTGTAGGTGGGAGAGAACCGGCAGTCCACCTCCCCACATCCAACCTTGGATCTCTCCAACTCTGGTGAGATCCCTGATTTTCCTCCCCAGCCCTTCTGCCATGAGAAGAAACAGATAAGGGGAAAGAGGATCCCCCTGCCGCAGCCCTCTCTTAGCACCGAAGAGGTTAGAGTTTTCACCATTGACCAACACCGAAAATGAGGTCGAGGTAATACAGCTCATAACCCACTCAATCCATCCGCTCTCGAACCCAAAGGCCTCCAGTACCTTACACAGAATGGACCACCTGACCCTATCGTATGCCTTAGACATGTCTAGCTTCACAAACATGGCCTTTTCTTTGGAATTGTACATCGAGTGTACCACTTTCGTAGCTATCACAATGCCATCCAAAATCTGCCTGCCTTCCACAAAATCGCTTTGCTCTTCTGAAACCAACTCCTTCAAACACTGCTTTAACCTTTCAGCAATCAGCTTCAAGAGGATTTTGTAAATAACATTACAAAGTGAGATGGGTCAAAATTGACTTAAGCAGTCAGCCCCTTCCCCCTTAGGAATGAGGGCCAAAAAAGTGGAGTTCAGTGCCCTCAGCATTTGTTTGCTGACCTGGGATTCCCGTACCGCCGCTAAGAGGTCCTCTTTGATAATCTCCCAAAACTCTTGATAAAATTCTATCAGGAATCCATCTGGTCCTGGGGCTTTACCCTTCTTCATCTGAAAAACTACTCTCCTCAATTCCTCCGTTATCGGGATCCTCAATATATCCTTCATGTCTCGAGAAACCAAAAAAGGAATACTAGCCAGGATCGAGTCCTCCACACCCTCCAATCGCTGTCCATCCTCCTGGAAGAGGGCTCTAAAATACTGCTCAGCCTCCCAGCACATATCTCTGGTCGAAGACAAAACCTCTCCTCTCTCTGTGACCAATGAACTGATGACATTGCTGTGGCACCTAGCTTTAACCGTGTTGAAGAAGAAAGCAGTATTTCTGTCTCCTTCCTGCAGCCAATCTATCTTGGCTTTCTACTTCCAAAAAATCTCCTCTCTCAATTCCCACTCCAAAGTTATGGCTGCCCTTGCTTCCTCTTGCAGCAGTGCATCAGTTAAGCCATCCTCCCTGATCACTCTGGTAATGTCACTTAATTCCTCCAGCGCCCTTTTCTTTTCCTGGAAAAGATTCCCAAAGGTGTGCCTGTTCCATCTTCGGAGCCTATATTTCACATGTTGGAGAAGCTTGGCGAACAAAAACATTGGTGTCCCATACGCTGGCCGTCCTTCCCTCCACCAATCCGAAATAAGGCCAAACAAGTTCTGATCCCGCAACCACATAGTCTGAAATCTGAATGACGGCTTTTTAAGCCTAAAAGCGGACGAGATGTTAAGCTTAATCAGCCAATGGTCCAAGCACCTCCAATCCAAAATCTCAAACCTGAGAGTCCACCAACCCCCTACCCAAAAGCAAGACGCTAAAAATCTGTCAATTCGTTCTGCTATGAAACTAGCCCCCGGTCTTCTATTATTCCATGTGAATCTGCCATTACTTGGCTTGATGTCCACTAAATTCAGTTCTGAGATCTTATCTCTAAGCAGAAACACAGAAGGCTCCAATCTTGTGTTTCCTCCCATTTTTTCTAATAAGTCCATAATAGCATTAAAATCTCCTGCTAGAATCCAAGGCATATAAGGAAATTCATCACGAACCACCTTAATATTATTCCAGACCAGAATCTTACCTTGCAAATCATTCAAAGCGTACACATTTGTCAGAAGTACATACTCTCCCGAATCCGTACAAAGAGCGACCACTGATAATGTCGATTTGAAAGCCAACCAAACCACTGGCTTAACCTTACTCAAATTCCAAAAACATGCCAATCCTCCTGCTGTCCCCTGTGCCCCTATGCATTGGCGTGATCCTTGACCCCATATCCTTGGTGCTATATCCAACATATACTCCACCGCCACTTTTGTCTCTTGTAGAAAAAGGAAATCTGGATGTTGACTCCTCACTAATTCACGAACAGCCTTTTGTCTGAGGGCGCTGTTCAATCCCCTCACATTCCATGATAACACAATCATTTAGATGGTGGCAAAAAATGAGCATCCAAGGGCCTCACAGTCCCTGATTCCACCAAATTCTCTCTAATCAATTTCATCCTATCTATGTCCTTTCTCCTTCCCACCTTGACACTTCTTTTTGAAAGACCTTTCTTGTTGTCTTTTTGAAGAATTCCCAGACTGGGCTGGGCTTTTCCTTGCTGTTCTGCCCCTTCACGGCCCTCCCTTATAACCTTCACCACAGTCCCTGCACCTTGCTCTCCAACCTCCACTTCCCCAGCGTGACCCCCACCGCTCACTTGTCCATCCAAGTGCATGGGCAAGGCTACTTCAGCTGTGTGTTCCAGATAAGCAAGCGCTGTCTTTATAGCTCCCTCATCCTCTGCCATTCTCACCTCTTCAATGATCAAGCCCAGATTCACCTCCTGTTGTCCTAGTTCCTCCAGCACCTCAAATTTGTTGTAGGAGTCTTCTTCCTGTCTCTCCCAAAAAGTCCTCTTATACCCTTTATTTCTACCTCTACTCTTAGCTTGCACAAAGCCTTCTGAATCCTTGCCTCCCCCACTTCCTATTTTCTTACCTGTGCTCTCTTCCCCTAGCTTATTCATAGGAATGGAAGGAGATTGTTGCTGCTTCTCTGGCTTATTTTTCAGACACCTCCTTACCAAGTGGCCATATTCGTGGCAGAGACGGCATCTAAAGGGCAAAGTCTCATAGTCTAATTGCTATACCCATGAGTATGATCCAGCACACATTTCCACCGCATCAGGCAACGGTCTACTCAGGTCAACTTCAACACATATCCTTGCATATGTCATAATTCTTCTTCCCAGAGTTTGTGAAGATGCTCCCACCGGTTTTCCTATCAATGATGTTATCATGAGCAAAACATCTTCTCGGCAGCATTCGATTGGTATTCGTGGTAGATGAACCCAAACAGGAACTCTATTAGGAAGTTCCTCCATGGGATTGAACCCAACCTGCCAAGGCTTCATAAAAAGGCCAGCCTAGTTGAAGAAGTAAGGTCCACCCTCAAACACCCTACTTCTATCCTCCAAATAGTTAAAAGTAACCATAAAAAAATTGTTTGCTAGCAGCACCAATTCCATCTCCCTCGATGGCTTCCATGTCCTACGCGCCCAATTCTCCAGGAAAGGTAAGGACACTTTTAGACCCAAAAATTTACAATACAGAGAGTGGTTAGAGTAGTACTCTACATCTTCAGATATTAATTCAAACGGGATCACCAATTTCGGCCTTTCTGTGCAACATTCCAAACAACCATTTACCTTGTTGATTCTTGTTCCACTGCTTGAGTTCATAACCTGCACCTTAGCCACCTGATTAGAGACCACAGCGCCCTTCATTCTGTCCCCCTGCCCCTGAGGCCCCTTGCTTACCACATCCCTGATTGTCCCCTCTGCTCCATAGCCCCTGCTAGCCAGCAGCTCGGCTCCCCTGCACTTGTCCACTAAGCTCAAACTCACCACCAACAATAAGCCTACGCAACCCCTGACTCCACTCCAGCCACCGCACACTTCCTACCCACGCCCTCTCTATGCAATCCTTCAGTAAAGCCTAACAAAGCTAGGGCACGGCTGCCCTAGCTTTTCCGCGAGTTGCAGCACCCGCCATCCTCCAACCCATTTCCATATTAGAGTTAAAAATACCAACTTAATTTTTCATGTTGGAAATAATTGGTTTAGATTATAGGGCATGATTATTTTTCATTCATGCACACTATTATAGTTTATCTTATTGGCACCAATTATGCAACATTAAAATTATTCATCTACATAAACACTATTACAAATTCTATTTTCAAATATATTTTATTGTACCTATAAGTGAGTGCCCATGAATCTATAAGTATATCTACATAGGGTAATTCATGTATATTTGGGTAATGTGGTTGAGGTTAAATAATTCCCAATGGCTTGGAATTACTAAAAGTGAGCCCATATGTGGTTACCACCCTAACATATTTGGGTAAAAGATAAGTTACATGATTCATGTGGTTGGGGTTCAGTGATGATCAATGGCCTGGGTACTACTCCATTTTCAATAAGGGTTAGGGAATTTATCTTACAAACCCAAGCCCTTATCTTAGTACATAATATTTAGTTTTGATCATCCCAAATTTTCCAAGTTCTTCAACAAATAATCATAGTTATATAACTATTTAATAAGCAAGCATCATCTTCAACAACATGATACAAGGAAACATGGGTCACCCATTTGTTGGTCTATTCCTTCCTTTCTATTTAGGTTTACAAAGTTTTTATTTCATTTCAACATTTATATTTCATACATGGATATTGATTGTTGCATGTTAATTATAGGTTTCATAGAGAAATATGCACATTCATATCCTCTCTCAAATATTCTATGTTGTACACACTCACGCATATTTATTTTTCTTTTTCTTTAGCATTGTACTTCATTTAAATACTATAATAAAAGGGGGAAATTTTTAGACACTAAAATATGGTATTAGATACTTAGAAATGTTAGTTTTGACCTACCTTAGCCTTACATAAATTAAAAATATTAATATGGATCTTATTTCCCTTTCTCCCATATCAACATGATTTCCATGGGCATGAACTTATTGAATTTTAGTTAATCATCTAAAGGAATTAACTAGTGTATGCCTAACCTACTCAAAATCACATTTAGACTATCTTTAGATCATCATATTAGTTTTCCTGCCTTTTAGATAAAACAATTCAAACTTATATAGTTTCATAATTCTTGACTCATCTAAAATTTTAAAAAATCATCCCATTTGAATTAAAAAACACTATTAAAATTCAAATTCTTATTATGGGTTGGCTTGTATGTTTTGCATGTCACTAACTGAGAAAATAATCAAAGAGTTCCATATAGATACATAATAAGTCTAAGCATATTTCCTTTCTAAAAATCACTTATCAACAATACTAAAATATTTACACATTCAAAGGCACTAACGTATTCTTTCCAATTTATTAATTAGTTAGAAGGATAAGGTCCTAGATAAATCTAAAGCACCTCAAAACCAAGCCAAAGTTATCATTTTTCAAGTATCAAAAGCTAGACCACATGATACATTCATTTAATGAGCACTATTGCACATAAAAAAATGATAGGGAGAACTAAACATACTTTTAATTCCCTATTCAGAGTATTGGATATATAAACAACACTCAACCATTTCTTGAAGATTGGTTTAGGTCAGATCAACCCATATTATTTGTCCTTTTATAGATTAAAACCTAGTGTTGAAAGCTAACTTAAGGTTTCAAAGATATGGAGACAAGTTTTGGGGATTACACACAGTAATACTATGAATATTGCACATATAAATGGCTTAAAATTATGTGTATTAGCTTATATATAAATAGAGGATAGAAAATCATCCAAATAAAACAATCAGAATTTTAAAAAATAGCATTATTAAGTACTTGTATGCACCCTAAATTTTATTGGTTTAACATTGAATTTTATTTTATGATGATGAAAAAAAATAAAAATGAAACATTCTCAAATATTTTATAATTACAATTTTTCCTTTTTTCCTTAAAACCCTCCTAAAGTGTCAAATTTACAAAATTATAAGCTCCAAACCTCTAAAACTTAAAGTATGTTGGTACACCAAAAAAAACACCAATGGTTATAAACTACCTCAATGCTTTCTTAAACCACCCCAATGATTTTAAAAATTACCCCAATGGTTTTCTAACCATAGTGGTGATTTATTAAATTTTGGTCTACTTAAAGTGGTGGTTTATTGACCAATATTTGACCTATCAATTCAACTTATAAAACTCATGCTTTCAAATATTTTCACTTGATTGATGCTCTGGTTATATTGTGACTCTCAAATTAAATATTCACTACTCAAAATAACTTTTAAATACTCTTATTTGATAAATCTACCGATCTAAATTAAAATTGGGATTAAAAAACTCAAAAATAAACATCCAACACTTTACCATTTTTAAAATCCAACCATAAACAACTCATTTCCCCCTTAACCCTCTTGTTTTAAATTTTAGTTTTCATTATTTTCCAATCCCATATTAATGAGATAAACATACATCGATCAAGATGAGAAA
>JARHVA010000146.1:4167500-4327500 GCA_037957365.1 Torreya grandis
GCACTATTTAGAAGGGATGAGTCTACAAAGGAAGTGTTGTGTTTCGTGTCCATAATATAGTTAGATTAGGTTGATGAGGCACATAAATAATGAAATAATGATATATACATAAAACATCATTTAAAAGCTCAAAAATATCCATGCATATTAGAAACATTGTTTTGAAGGTGGATGATTTATGGTAAAATAATAGTTTGTACCTATACAAGAAATAAGACATTGAATATAATGTTATTTCATAGCTTCATGTTTCTCTAGTAGATTGAAACTTAATCTTATTGAATACTTTTCATAGAATCAAGAAAAAAATATTTTTAGAGGGGATAAAATTGGAAGTTTATAAGTTTTTGGTATAATTAAAGGTGTCTTAGAAAAATAAGTGTGAAAAAATTAACACCTAGGGTCTTATACAACCTCTATTTATTCTTAGCCAAAAGTGGGAGTATATTTGCTTGAATTTAATCATATGATTTCCCCCAAGTCTGAAGGTACAAATGTCATCATTGTGTTCATGGATATACTCACATAATATACCCATTTATATATGTTTTCACATCCACTTGTATCAAAAACAATAGAATTTGATTTCATGTATATAGTCCAAAATTTACATGGGATACCAAATATAAGATTAAGTGATGGTGATCTTATATTTACCAATGATTTTAAATTTATGTTATTCTCATGGTTTGATAATCCATTTGCTCTTATATCATCATATCATCCCTAATTTTATGATCAAATCTAGGTAGTCAACAAATTCTTGGAGGTTTATCTCCATTTTTTTACTTTAGATAAACACAAGGGATGGGTTTAATAGTTTTGACTATCAAAATCATCATATAACACTTATTTCCATACCTTATCTAAAATTTATCTTTTTTATAACTAGATGGATACTATCCACCTTGAATCACATCATATTCTAGGCTAATCCTAAGTTTAGAGTATTTGAAGAACACATTCAACACTAGTAGGAGGTATTTTCTAGTATTAGAGAGAATTTGGAAATGGTGTGAAACTGCATAAAGTAACAAATTGACCAACACCATAGTGATAAAAATTTTAGTTAGAGATTGGGTTTTTATGAAACTACCACCATATAAATAAATATATTTGAAAAATTGTAATAAGGATTAAAGTATTTCACATATGTACTATGGTTTTTTTCAAGTCATGCAAAATATTGACACTGTAGAATATTGTAGGCACATAAATTAACATTTAAGATTAAGAAAAGCACTTGTGATTAATTTTTCAACACACTTAGATCATGACCTATTCTAGGACCTTTTAACCACTTTATTTTATATATTTTGTATATGAATCATTATTACAAGCAAGTATATGAACCCAAAATACCTTTATCTATTTTACTTAGTAGCCTAGGCCCATGCCTAGAATTATTTATACTCTAAGGACAAGATTACCCTACCTAGACAATAACACACCCCGCTATTGTCCACTCCTACCAATAGTGTCATCCCACCAATTAATGACTATTTTATAAAATATTATCCTACCTAGACAATAACACACCCCGCTATTGTCCACTCCTACCAACAGTGTCATCCCACTAATTAATGACTATTTTATAAAATTTAAATGTTGTGTAAGGGTCATCCTAAAATTTTAGGAAGCCCCATCTAAAAGAGTTCAAAAAATACCATAATATAAGTACATTTCAAACTATTTTTCACACAAGTGCCTTCCAAATTGAAAAACACCATAATTATTATTGCACATTGAGAGAAAATAACTATTTATCCTAGTTTTGATTAAATACAACACTATTAACCCTAAGATAAAGTATAAATGCACCTATAAGGTCACAATTCATGGTTTAAGCACTTAATCACACTAATATTACACCAACATATAACATTTTTCACCAATTTCACACTCACAAATATAGCATTTGAGAACTACATGGAGTTTGATGCCTCTTTGGAGTATTGGTATGTAGACAATGCTCAACACAAAGGTTGTTGTGGTCAATTACAAAGTAAACCACTAACCCATTTTTACTCCATGATTATATCATGTCGTCTTATCCATTAACCTAGGGGTTTTAAGTGGAAAAATAGTTACACCATTAGAATCCCATTGGGTTTTAGTTAAAGTTATGTAATTTTTTTAACATACATTACTCATAATAAAATTCATTAATTATCATTATGTACCACTATTTGGCTACTAAATATATCTATAATAGTAAGTGCAAAAATACAACTAACCTACTAGTTAAGATGTGATCTATTTAACTTTCAAATAGAATAGAATAGTACAAAAGATACAATTATTATCATAACACATAACAAAGTGAAAGTACACAAGTACATTGAAATAATCCATATTTATACATAAACATACAAATAAAACCTTTATTGTTTTTAGTCTTCATAATAATGTACAAAGTAAAAACTACTATTGTAATTAATAATAACAATATTTAATGTACAGTGTTTACAATTTATTATAGAGTATCATAACAACACATGCTTGGAATTACAATAGTATAGTTGATCCTCATAAGATGTCTCCAAAAATAATATAATAGCCATGACTATGATTCCAATAAGTTTTATCAAAAAAATAATGAGATATCATCATTGGGTTGGTTTCCCTCCAACCATAGACCATTGGTCTCCTGCACACCTCCCCACTAGGAATAGCCTTTCCCTTCATGGAGGGGTAAATAAAAATAGCGTGAATATCAAGAATTAAATTGAAACCCATGTGTAGTACAATCACTAATACATTAAATAATCACATAGACCATAGAAAACAATCCTTTATCTAATATGGCATCATTCATACACATGTAAACTAGAAATTATAGTGGAATGACAATGTCACATATACAACATTACTTTGGCCAAAATTTTCATTATATAACTTATGTCTCCCATGGAATTGAATAAATTACACACACACACACACACACACAATCTCTAATATTGAATCTCACTTTGTCATAAGATACTAGATGATAGATATATTCATTACATGACAATAGCCTCGTATACCTATCATCTGTTATCAAAAGAAGCATGAATGGTATAATCTCATAAACTAGTTTTCAGGGCATAACTATAGATTTTCAACATACAACCAATTATCAATTCAAAATAGATCTTTATTTTCTCTATTCAGTATAAGGTGTGAACACCCATGTAATACATAAAATCACATTACTTTCGATGATAGCTATTATTAATACATCCAAGGAATACAAAGTATTATTAATGATTGACATTCATAATTCCCAAAATAAGCATAACCACTTGCATAAGTTATAAAAATACAATTAATAAATGCATTAATTTCTGAATCAAGTAATTTCACCCTAATCATCCATTTAACACTATATATCTCAAGTATTAAGTCAAATAAAGTACTAAATGGATCATGAACACATAACCAAGGATTACCTACTAGATTAAGTCAAGCCACTAATTCTCATGTTTTATAACTAATAAGCTTTAACCATGTTGCTGATTTCTAATTTAGATCAAGGTAAAGTTTTTAATTAAACTATTGTAAATTCACCATTCATAATCATGCTTGTAAATGCATAGTTCACACTCATGTATATTATATGTACATTTTGTTATACTTTTTATTACTTTCAATAGATACCTTATATAGAAAATATAATCATCATTTGGTATATTTTGGTGAATATAAATCCATTCAATATTTATTTTCACTCTTTTTTCCTTTTCAACTAGAATATCGTTAACTAAAATATCATTTTTCTAATTATTCCAATACCAAAAAATAATGTCAAAAGTTTTGTTAGTTACCTAAAGTTCTGTATATTTTTATTATCAATTAAGTCATTGAGTTTTAAAGAGATTCAAAGATATAGAATCCTATATTTATTTATATACATGTTCAAATGGGTACACACACAATTTATACACACATAAATTAGAGTTTCATTAAAAAAAATTAAGTACAATCCATTCTATAGTTCCTACATACATGTATATATGCCAACATAGAATTTTAATGTCTCATTTTATTTTTAATATACATATATAGCTAGGTTAAGTACCAAGAGGCTATCATCTATTAGAGTGAACTAAAGAAACATTTTCCTACATTTCATATATATAACACATAGGATTGTGTATATTTATTAACAATAAACACCTATAACTAGATTATAAGTGTATGAAAATAAATGACATGATAATTTATCAAGTATAAACCTATGGTTTCACATACTATAACCTATAGTTGTAAATAGATAGTTCTAATAGTAGCTTCTAAGACAATTTACACACACACAAAAATTAGATTTTAATAAAAATAAAAATTTAAGTACGATCCATTATATAGCTCCTACATACATGTATATATGCCAGCATAGAATTTTAATGTCTTGTTTTATTTTTAATATACATCTATAACTAGGTTAAGTAACATGAGGCTATCATCTATTAGAATGAATTAAAGAAATATTTTCCTACATTTCATATATATAACACATAGGACTGTGTATATCCATTAACAATAAACACCTATAACTTAATTATAAGTGTGTGAAAATAAATGACATGATACTTTATCAAGTATAAAACTATGGTCTCACATACTAGAACCTATAGTTACAAATCAAAATTCCTAATAGCATCTTCTAAGATAATAAGAATTTATAAATTGAGACAACACATGCTTAGGTGATATTTGTCTATAGGTTTTAACCATAAAATATTATGTCTAAGTATTAACCCATTCTACTAAGGCAAGTTAAGACTTATGCTCATTATAGATACCAAAAATAAATCTCATTTACAACAATACCCAATTTATTTGTATTTTAATTTTTGCATCATCTACAAGTGTAATAAAGGTAGTTAATAAAATTGTTAGGGTGATTTCGAATGCCAAGGAATTCATTACTTATACAATGGCCCTATTTCCATTTTTTTTATGTTTAAGGTACTACTAGAATTTATGTATTTTAAACCTAGTAATGGTCTTACTATCACCTTTACAGGCCTATAGATTTAAATAAGTTTCATTCATAGATCTGTAAGGGTGAGGTCATAAGTTCAAAAAATATATATATATATATGTATATATATATATATATATATATATATATAATGGTTTAAAACTAATCCAAGTAATATAGCATTCAATTTTTGTTTCTAAATAGAACATTGTCCATATGCAAAAAATAAAAACCCATATAAATTTAAAACCTTGCTTGGTTATTTCAAGGATCATCATTCCAATGTAGATGTTGATAACCCTTAAAACTTCTCTTGTCCCTTATTTCATGACCCCTATTCTTTCCATATTTCCCTCTTTTTATCTTTCTAAACCACATTTTGCATGTGTCGAAATACCTCTTGAAACTCTATGATTTATTCATAATGAAACTTAAACTATTTAATGCATGTGAATTCTTCTTTTAGTAAACTCATAGTCCCATAACCCTATCTAGCATGGAAGATACATGTAAAAACCCTTATTTTCTCCAAATGACAAGGTCAACCTAAAATGATGGCAATATGAAACCTAATTTATTTCTAAAAGATTCCCATAATGACCTAATTCCTTCTTTAGCTTGAATGGTGAAAAATCTACTAAAATCTTACACATTAACTAAATTTTAATTTCATAAGTTTCTAAAAAATATTTTAAGATAATTATTTCAGGCTCTTTCCCCCATTTTCCTTTAGCCACTAAAAGGGGATAGGAATCGAGTCTTAGGGTCATTACATATTTACATACCAAGACATGGTTTTTTAATAAACATCCCATAAATCGAAAGATTTATAACTCATATAAATAAGTGTATCACCATTCACAACTTAGTAACCAAAGTTTAGCCCATATAATGGTTTTATCTAAATTCACATAGCCAATGTATATTAACAAAATTAATAAATTACATTTAAAATAACATCCATTGCAACCTAATTATGTTATAACAAGATAAATAATCAACTCAAGTTAATGAAAACATGTAATATTAACCATAAAGATAGATAATAAAATAAAACACTCATCATATTCATAAAATATCATCAACATTTAATTTATCTTATAAATTAAAATTATATGTGTGTATTTGTGTGTAGTTTTGGTTTTAGTCTTTCTAAATCCAATGCCAATATTTTCATCATCTTCTCCTATTATACTCTTCATTCTACTTTGTGAGGGTGGTGCAATCCTATAAATACCTCGATCAAACAAAAAGGTAGTTAGTCTGAGCTTACAACAAAATAATTAAGTACTCAAAATATATGTATATTAAATAGACTATTGTGAAATAAATCAAATATGAAAATTAAATCACATATATACAATATTATAATACACATTCAATATAGTGTATCCATAAACACATGATAATGTTCTATAATCATAACAAATCATGAAATAAATTAGTATAATTGTCAAATAATACAACATAAATGTTTAGATATATCATCAAAATTAGAAACTACTAATCATTTATTTCACTTCCCTCACTAATACCAATGAAATATTTAGAGAGTGGGATGAGATGTGACATCCTTCCCCCTTAAAGTAGGTCATTATGCTGATGAATTTTATTTGAAACAGAAGTTATAAAAATAACAATAATGTTAAATAAAAAATATTTAAATAAATGAAGAAATAACTTATAAAATTCCTCATAGTCCTCCCATGTGGCCTATATTCATAATATTAGTCCCACTAGACCTTGCATTATGATACTTCCATATTACATAATCTAATATCGAGAGTATCAATTAATTTTATTGGTTCTACTATGACCACCCTTGGATCTAGAACCTATAATTCATTCTATTCCAAAACATGTGATGGATCAACAATATATTTATTAAGATAATATACATGAAAAACATTATGCATTTGTGTTAAATATGGTGGAAAAAAAGTCTATACGCTATAGTATTTATCACTTATAAAACCTCAAAGAGTCCCACATATCTATGTGATAATTTTTTTATTTAAGAAACTTAATGGAACTCTCTTGGGGTTTGACCTATAGAAAAATATTATCTCCAATTGAGAATTACGTTGTTATGATTTTATAATTAGGATATATTTTATATTTATCATTGGATTCAAATAATATTTGATTTATTAACTTCACCTACTCGTCTATTTCAGCAAGCATATTAGGTTCAAAGATCACTATATCTTCTAACTTATCATAGTTTATTGGTGTTCTACACCTCCTACCATAAAATGTTCAAATTGAGCCATATTCAAAGTTGATTTTAATGATTTTGTATAAGAAAACTCAACCAAAAATATGTATTATTCCCATTTGTATTTATGGTCCATGTAATACATCTTCAAAAGTTCTTAAAAAAAAGATTCACTTTTTTTATTTGTCCATTAGTTTTGAGATGGTAAGTTATATTAAAATTTAGATGTGTACGTAAAATTGTATTAAATTTTTTCCAAAAACTTGAATTCATCATAGGGTCCCTATCTAAAATGATCTTTTCTAGAAACCCATGAAATCTATAAACTTTATTAACAAACCTTCTAGTAAGCATAGGTGTATCATCTATCAAATTAACTAGAATGAAGTTACTACTTTGGTGAGTTTATTAACAACCACCAATATCATATCATGTCAAATCATTGAAATATATAATCCTTGGAAAAATTCCATGCTAATGAATTTCCATTTCCATTTTGGTGTGGAATGTGGGTAAAACAACCTAGTAGGATGCATATGTTTAGCCTTGATTCACTGACATTCCAAGCATATAGACATAAAATCTATTACATCTTTCTTTATTCCTTTCCAAAAATACAATGATCTTAGATATGATAAGATCTTAGTAACACCATTATGTCCTATATATGGTGAATTTTGAAACTCTCTCAATATAATATCCCATAAATTTTCCCCATCATTCACATATATTCTTTTATTATATCTGAAAGTCTAAAATTCTCAATTTGAAATCCATTATATCTAGTATATTCTATATTTTATGATAGTTCTTTCCTTACCTACTCATAGAATTCATCTCTTGGTGAGAAATTTACTACCTAGTCTTAGAAGGTACTCCTGATAGTAGTCAAAGTTGTAATGTACCTTCTATGAATAAGGCATCTATAACTCTAATGTCAAAATCATAATATAATAAGAATTTTAACCATCATATTCAATGAGCATTGATGTTATGTTGGTTAAAAATGTACCTGATTCCCAAGCTACTATTTTTAATCTTGAAAGGTTTTCCCAATAAGTAATGTCTCCATAATTTTAAGGCATGCACTATGGTACCTAACTCTAAGTCATGTGGGGCATAATTTTTCTTGTATGGATTCAAATTTATTGATTCATAAGTTAAAACTTCATCATTTTACATAATAACTTCTCCCAAACTATCCCTAGAAGCATTAGTTATCACCACACAATGATCATTTTGATCCATAATCCACAACATTAGTGCTGAAGTAAGCCTTTTTCTAAAATCTAGAAGGATTCTTTGAGTTTATCAGACCAAAAAATGTCATTTTTTTCATTGAAGAGAGGTGATTATATTTCATATCTTAAATAATTTTGGCACAAATTTCCTATATTATCCTACTAAACCCACAAAACTATGCATCTCATGCACATTCGTAGGCATTATCCATTCCATGATGGCTCTAATATTAGTTGGATTTACTCAAATTCCTTTTTCATAAATAATATGTCCCAAGTATCATACTATTATTTTAGAGAAGTCACACTTAGATCATTTACCATAGATTTTTTCCTTTCACAACCATTTCAAAACCAAATGTAAATGCTCACTATGATCCTCTTCACTTGAATAGATGAGGAATTATTAAGAAAGACTAGCACAAACTGATTAACGTAATCTATAAAAATATTTTTTGTGAGATTCATGAATTCTACATGTGCATTAATTAACTTGAAAGGAGTTAATGTGAATTCATATTTCTTGTACCTAGTCCTAAAAGTTATTTTTAGAATGTATTCCTACTTTATTCTCAACTAATGATACCTAGGTCATAGGTCAATTTTATAAAATATTATTACACCATTCATTTGATTGAAGAGATCATCAATTTGGGGTAAGGTATACCTATTATCAATATTTTATCTAATCAAAATCATATAATATATGTATAGGTGAAGGGTTTTATTATTATTCTTTACAAACACTATAGGTTCAACCCATGATGAGACACTTGGCCAAATAAAACATTTGGACAACATCTCCTAAAGTTAGGCTTTTAACTCAACTAATTCAATTATTCTCATTATTTAGGGAGCCTTAGATTAGGGTTTCAATCTTGAAATGATATCAATAATAAAATTGAATTCCATTTTTTGGGGTAAACCCAACAAATCCTCTAGAAAAACATCCTAAAATTATTGTAGAAAGGGGTAATCTTCCATAGAGGGTTCCTTCAATTTCATCTACTTTGACAAAGAATACTTGGAATCATTTTAGTTGAGATTTTTTCAATTGAATGGCTGAAATTTTCCTTAGTTTCAACTCTCTCTTTTCCCCTTGAATTTGGATTTAATTTCCTAGATCATCTAAACATCCAACTTCCTTAAGAAATAAATCAAGATTGTCTTTGTGCTTAGAGATCCAATTCACTCCTAAGATCATTTCATATGATCCTAGTGGTGTTAAATAAATATAAATTACCATAGTGAATTATGTAAAATTTACCTTAGCCTTGACAAGACACCTATCAACCTTGACCTTAGATTCATTCCAATACTAAACTAACCAATAATTTGCCATAAAACCAACTTTCCTAGATAGTTTAATTAACATTATAGGAGAGATAAAACATTTAGTGGATCTTTTATATTTCAAAACGGAAATAGTATGTCCAAGTAAGGTACCTGATACTTCAATGGGAGAGGCTTAAAATTCATCTTTATGATTGTCAATTACTATGTAAATTCATTTTTGGAAGGTTACCTGCTATGATGTAGAGGTAGATGAGTTCTTATTTTTACCATCTTTATTCCCTTGAGTACAATCCTTAACATAATGGTCTCTTCCACATGTAAAAAATCCATCTTATGGTCCCTTATTCTCATATTGATTGCCTCTTTTGAATCATTCCTTGAAACTATTTATATGTTTATTATTTCTTGAGGCATTATTGAACCCCATATTTTGACTTTTGAATATGTTCTTGTAATTCCCATTCCATTTCAAGTTATTTTTATTGAAGGTGATTTTTGAGCTTCCAATTTTTTTTTGAATTTGATTTGACCTTAGCACATGATTTCAACTTTTATTCCTACTTAATTGCTTTCTCAAAGACCTAGTCCATGGTGGATGACCCATGGACATCCACTTCACATCTAATTTGGGGTTTTAAACCCATGATGAAAATCCTAATATGGTGGTCATACTTAAATAGATTTGTGATTTGTTCCCCTTAATTATTTACTAACAAATCCCCTTTTTTTATATTTTTCAAATCTATTAATTTATGATCAAAATACAATGGAGGTAACCACCATGCTTTAAACAGGGTTAAAAACTAATCTTAGGTAATGGTGGTGGAATTAAGATCCATTTTTATATTTTTATTTTCCCACCAAGTTCATAGGATCCCAAAATATCCTTGGTTATCTTAGAATAATTTTGAATCTAAAAATAATTTTTCCATCTCTATAAGCCATGCTTTAGCTCCATCACCCAACATTGTACCAATGAACTTAGGTAGATTCACTTTCTTCATATCTCACACAAGTGCTACAACTAATTGAACTCTTGATACTTGTTTGACCTTATAATTTCCTAAATCTTGAGGATATTATTGATTATTTGGTTGTTATTAAGGTGAATCTTTTTCATTTTATTCATTTAACCCATGAACTTCTCACTCTAGGGCTACTAATTTGTCTCTAGTTTTGTTCATAAAAATGAGTATTTGATTGATTTTTGTAACTTGTTTAATTTTTATTTGATTAGGATAAACTTGACAATTATCCTTAGATGTCATGGTTGGAGAAGGATAGAAATGGGAGTAATTTTCAAACCAAGTGTTGGGTGAGAAAGCTCAATCAATGAGGGATAAGGTGGAGAAGGTGAGGATGATGATGACTAGGTGTGTGGGGGTCAGGGGATAGGGCTGAAATGCAAAAAGGATTGATGGTTGCCAAATCTAGCCTTCAATGTGCAGACCTAGGTATAACTTCATGATAATGATGTGGAAAGGCTAGAATTCAGTCGTGCCTTTCCTTGGAGCAAAGGTAGTGGTCTTGACTCAGGATCTACCATTGAAACCCCTTAGATGGCTTCTTACCTAGAGCCTTTTAAATGTGTTCAATAGTCTAGTGAGTGGTTTGGAGGTCTCATCGAGTACTCATGTACCATTTGTTTATTTTGTGAGGCATGCACATTATGTGTCTTAAAGTAAGAGTTTTTGATATCTACTGGTGTCCTACACTATTTTGGATCTAGATCTTGGTAAGAGCCTACCCCTTGATATGGCCCTATTTTTATACAAGATTGATATTGACATCACACTTCTTGGAAGGGTTGGATGTGGGTTCTTGTTTGGGCATGAAAACAACCTAAGTAGGGTAAGATGTTGATTTTCCATTGGATTTTTGATATTTTTTGAATTGGATGCCCTTTCATGGTTCTTTGATGGGGTGGATGATGGAAGATCCCCCCTAGTGTTATATTTTAGGGTATGATGGGTATTAGAGGAAACCTCTTCCTTATATTTTTTGGTGGCATGGATATTAGAGGAATCCATGCTTTAACCCCTCTTGTTTTCTTGTAAAATAGAAGTTTATATTTATTTTATCTAAGTATGGTTACTTTGGTCTTCCTCAAAGGTCTAATTTTAGTGGAAGGCCTTTTGCTAGATCTAGGAGGACCCTACTTTCCTATAGCCTCCTTTTGTTGTTTAAAAGAGGATGTCTGAGTAATTCACCTTAGGTTTCATCTTGATATGGGTTTTCATAAAATTAGACTAGTTATGTATGAAGCATTTGTAGGGGTTATGCTTTGCTCTATTAAATTTATGACTCTTAGTAGGAGGAAGAGCCCACTCACTATGTTTTGGCTATGTAATGGTTGGGTGTCTGGCAGTGTTATCAAGAATGACATGGAGAAGGATGTAATCCCTTTAAAATTTATTATTTTTAAGCATTTTCATGTTATCAAGGTTATGATTCCTTAAAACCCCTAGTTGTGGTAATCTTAAAACCCTCATGTTTGTTCATTGGTTGTGGAAGCCTCAAAACCCCCTTTATATGTTTTTTAAAGATTGTGGACCTTAGTGGGAAGATCAGTCCACTTATTGTGACTCATCCATGTGGAAGCTATGTAGATGACTTAGGAGGCAAAATACCTCATTTTACAAAAGATCTTATGCTATGTAATTTTCTTCTTATTGTGCTTGGCTAGGTTGTGAATCTTAGAGGGATGATAAACTCTCTCACTATAACTTTGTTATATAGAGATTGTGTAGAAGACCATGGTGGTAGAAGACCTCCATCTCTAGTGGATTTTCTTATGTGTAGTGCCTTTTGGAAAGACATGATGAAATGAGTTCACCCATTGAGATCCACTATTTAACATCTCTATAATCTATAGGTTATGGGACCTTAAAACACCTGGTTGTGATAACCCTTAAAACCCTCATGTTCTCTTGTCTCATCTTGGTTATGGGACATTTAATCTACTTGTTAAAGGTTATGGGAGCCTTTAAACCCTCCTTTCTATACTTTTAGTTTAAGGGATCCTTTAAAACCCCTAGTTTTAGGAATCCTTAAAACCCTCAAGTTTTCTAATTTTTCTAAGGTCACGAGTACCTTTTATTCACTTGTCTAAGGTTAGGGGAGCCTCAAACCCTCTATGATACTCTTGGTTTTTATGGGTATCATTTTACATCTTTTTTGTGTCTAGATGTGGGTCTAGTTGTCAAAACCCTCACTTATCCAATTCATAGCTCTAGTTCCAAAAGCATTTTACCCTATCAAGTATAAAATTATCTTTATATGTCCCATAAACATTCATCATATCTCACACCATTATCCTTAATAAAAATAGGATAATTAACTTAATGTTAATATACTCATTAAGTTTGAACATTTAAACTTATGCTCTGATACCATAATGTTAGAACCCCATTGGGTTACAATTTATATTACATATTTTTATTACATATGTTATAATCAAATTCATTAATTATTATTATGTACCATTTTTTTACTAATGAATACATCAATAATAGTAAGTGAATAACCAAAACTAACTAACTAGTTAAGTTGTTATCTATTTAGCTTTAAAATAGTATAAAATATATAATTCTTATCATAATGCATAATATAGTTAAAATTACACAAGATCTATACCCAAATTGATATATGAAAGGAATCAAGATCATATGACTTAGTCTAGTGTATAAAGAAGGGGCCAATTAGAGCTTGGGCATGGCTTGACCCTAAATTCCAAAGTGGGGACATGCCATACTTTGATTATTTATTGGTACCAAACATAGTATATCAAAAGATAGCATAGGAATGGGTACCCTACCATAGATATATGAAGGGGTACCATTCTAAATTCCCTTCCCCAATCTCAAAAATTATATAATTTTTAAGGCAATAAAAATTTTCCCTACCTACTTCATCTATGCCAAGGATTAAGGCAAGGGAAGCTTTCCTTTTCGATATCTATATTTGCTTCACATAATAGTATATCAAGGGAAGATTGCCTTCTCAATAGATAACAAGGGATTAAAGCATGACTATCAAGGTAATTTTTCCTTCCTTGTATCTATATTTGATTTGATTTTGGATTAAGGCATGACTATCAAGGGAAGTTTACTTTCTGATAGATAGCTTTATTCTTACCCTACTTACTTATATATTCCCTACTCAATAAGGCAAGGGAAGATTCCTTACTAATACATAGATTTATTCTATTCATACTTACTTTCCATTTATATAATATATTATTAGATATTAATGTAAGCTTGCTTACCCATCTATTTCTTGCATATATTCCTTCCCTACCTACTTAATTATGCCCTACCTACTTAGATTTTGTTGTTGTCAAGGGAAGATTGATTCTAGATAGATAGAATGAGAAATGAAGTTTTGAATCATGTTATGTATGTAATATATATATACAATTGAGTATGCCCTACCTACTTTACCTACTTGAGTATGCCCTACCTAATTGAATATCTAAGCCATATCTTTATCTTGAATATGCCCTACCTAAATACATATTCCATATCTTGATCTTGACTATGACCTACATACCTTATTGTACTTGAGTATGCCATACCTACCTATCCTTATTTCCCTACTTACTTTACTATGCCATACCTACCTTACTATACTTGAGTATGCCCTACCTACCTATTCTTATTTCCATACCTACTTAAGTATTCCCTACTTGATAAAATACCCAAGCCATATCTTACTTGAATACTTGTATCTAATCCAGATAGTATATATCTTACTTGATAATATATTTAATATTTAATACCTAATTGAATTAATTATTGAATATCAAAGGCATATCTTGAAAGGAGAGGGGAATTCTAACCTATTTAAGGGATGATTGGGCACAAGAAAAAATCCACTACACCCACATAAAGGTATTGGAGGGAGTGATTAAGGATAATGATATATGAGGAAAGAGTGATTAGGGATGATAAGTGAAGATTAGGGTCAATGAGGGAGTGATTATGGATTATAAGATATGAGGAGGGAGTGATTTTATATGATCAAAGATGATGAGGGAATGACTATGGATGATTATTGTTGATGAGGGAGTTATTAGGGACAATGAGAGTAAATAAGGGAGTCATTAAAGATGATTAGTGACAATTAAAATGTATTCAACGTGTGTGTGTGTGTGTGTGTGTGTGTGTGTGTGTGTGTGTGTGTGTGTGTGTGTGTGTGTGTGTGAATATCTATTATGTGGGTGACCTTATCTACCCCATGTGTGAAATATTGATTCATTCCATTCCTTATTTAATGGGAATTAAAACACATGCTTTTAGATGAGGGGGAATTGAACAAGACATATATTCAAAGGATATAGGGAATTATGACCTATATATAGAAAGGAGTGACTAGAGATGATCGAGCACATGCAAAAATCCACTACACCCATCATAAAGGTATTGGAGGGAGTGATTAGGGATGAAAAAACTATAAGGTGAAGAGAATAAAGATATAAAAAGGGATATCTTCCCTTTTATTACTCCTTGGCATAGATAAATTAGGTATGGAAAGCTTCCATTACCTTATAGTGGGTAGGCAAGTTTGATATCAAGGTAGGTCCTTCAGAATGGTGACCCCTATATATCTATGATAGCTCCCCATTCATATGTTATGCTTTGATAGATTTTATTAGGGAGTGGGGCATACTTATAGTATTATAGGGAACCATTTTATATTTTAGGGTCCACCAGACATGCCAAATCTCTAAGTAGCCCTTCCCCAATATACCAAATTAAGTCATATGCCCTTAATTACCTTCATAGATCAAGTTGGATACAAATTGAATTAGGTCAGGAAACACATATTACCAACTACTAGATTGGAATACACTCTATAAAATTGGTGAATGCATATTTATCTATTTATAAATATGCTCTACTATGGGCATAATCTCAATGACATATAGATAAAATGGGAAGTCAAATATGGGGTTGGAATTAGAATTCTTAACTAGTATCCAGCCACCCCTATCTATATAGATATATATTTGGATTCTCAAATTTGGGATGGTGATTATTAGATTCCCAAATCCTTATATGTGTGTGTGTGTGTGTGTGTGTGTGTGTGTGTGTGTGTGTGTGTGTGTGTGTGTGTGTGTGTGTGTGTGTGTGTGTGTGTATATATGTGTGTGTGTGTGTGTGTGTGTGTATATATATGTGTGTGTGTGTGTGTGTGTGTGTGTGTAATTAATACAATTTCAACCCAACCTTTTCCCTAGCTATTTAATCTATGTTAAGGATTAATGTAAGGGAATATTCCTTCTTGGTACATAGCTTTGTTTCACCTAATATAGCACATCAAGTGAAGATTTCCATCTCGATAGATAGAAAGAGATTAAGACATAGATATCAAGGGAAGTTTTATTTCCTATTATATAGATTTTCTTTGTTTATATATTAAGGCATAACTATCAAGGGAATTTTGATTTATGATAGATAGATTTATTCTTACCTTACCTACTTAGTTATGTCATACCTAATAAGGTAAGGGGAGCTTAATTCCTAATATATAGCTTCATTCTTATCCTACCTACTTACCCTTTATAGAATATATTATTAGCTATTAAGATAAGTTTACTTCCCAGTCTATAACATGCAAATATTATTTCCCTACCTAATTAGCTATGCCCTGCCTACTCATCTTATGTTATTATCAAGTGAATCTTTCTTCCTAATATATTGGATGATAAATGAAGTTTTGAATCATATTATGTGTGATAAATCTATACCATTGATTATTACCTACATACTTTACCTACTTGAGTATTCCCTACTAGATTGAATATCTGAGTCATATCTCAATCTTGAGTATACCATACCTAAATACTTGACCGAATACCTAAGCCATATATTTAAAAGAGGGAATTCTAACCTATATAGAGAAAGGATAAAATAGGGGATAATTAGGCACAAGAATAAATCCACTACACCCAACATAAAGGTATTTAAGGCAGCGATCTAATGTGCATAATTCCCAATATGGTATGAATTATTTGTCTGATGTAATATGTATCCATATCACAAAATATATTGATGTCATATTTATATGTATTTCATGATGTTAATATGATACATAATAAAACATAGGTGTGTATAACATGATATGATGGTTAATTCATACCCTATTAATATAATATTTGTTTTCATCTACTTAACATCATTGAGTTGACTTCACTATATATGGGTTGCATAAGTGTGTGTTGGGGATCAACCAACAAGATTGATTACCTTTGTAAGCAACTAAACATGGAATTAAACTAGAATAATAAGTAACTAGAATTAGAAATAGCAAAGATCAAGAGATACAAGAAACCACCCGAAAACTTGTATTAAACTCTTCCAGAAGGAAATACAATTGAAGAAATCATACTTTCTTCTCACACCTCTCAGATGTACAGCTCTCTTTCCCTCAAGAGTTCTCTCTCAATTACAACCAATTCAATCCTTGAATTTTCTTCTGCTCTACAATAAACTATGAAGATCTATCCCTATTATATAACATTAGGGATTCATGAGCATACAATATCAACCGTTAGATTACACCTCTTAATCAAGGGTTCAAATCAGTCCTGCCTAAAATAGAAATGCAAACTTACAACTAACAGCTAAACTAATCATGAAAACACTTCATTCATCCATGAAAATAGATTTCTAGATGCATAGGTGACCAACGTCAGTCCCTGTCTGTCTGCCTGTGACTGACGTCGGCTGATCATAACTGACGCCGACAGCCTCTGGTCCATTCCTGACTGTTGTCAGCGACTGTGTGACTCTTGCAACTTCAACACTCACTCATCTATTGAAGCTTTTAACTCCACAACTTAACAATCTCCCACTTGGAGATAAATAGCTGCAACTCAACCTGTACAGAAACATCTTCTAGCTTCTCCATCTTCAAACTCAATCTTGAAGACCAACAAAAGTTGAATGAAGATTCAACTTCTCCTTTGTTACCGGCTTTATTAACATATCAGTAGGGTTCTTATTTGTATGGATCTTTTCCAACTTCAACTCATCATCCTCCAATACCTGTCTAATGAATTGGTACCTAAGCTGTATATGTTTGGTTCTTGAGTGAAAGGCTAAATTCTTTGCCAAATGAATTACACTCTGACTATCACTGTATAATCTACAACTCTCTTGCTCCTTTCCCAACTCTTCCATGAACCGTGTCATCCATATCATCTCTTTGCTAGCCTCTATGACTACAATGTATTTTGCCTCTATAGTAGACAAGGCAACAACCTTCTGTAACTTTGAAATCTAGCTAACCGTTGTTCCACCAATAGTGAAAACATATCCTGTGGTGCTTCTCCTACCATCCAAGTCACTTGCCATATCCAAATCTACATATCCATGTAGAGAAGTATTTGACCCTTCATAGCATAAATGCCTACTATTGGTCCCTCTCAGAAATCTAAGAATCCACTGAACTACTTTCCAGTGTTCCTTCCTTGGATTGGCCATAAACTTACTGACAACTCCCACTACTTGGGTAATATCAGGCCAAGTACATACCATTGCATACATTAAACTCCCAACTGCGGAAGCATATGGAACTCTACTCATGTACTCTACCTCATCATGTAAATTAGGACACTAATCTCTACTCAACTTGAAATGTCTAGCCATAGGTGTGCTTACTAGTTTTGCATCCTGCATATTGAACTTTTCTAACACCTTGTTCACATAATCCTCTTGAGACAAAATCAACCTGTGATTTTTCTTGTCTCTCTTAATACTCATGCCAAGGATTTTCTTTGCTGCTCCCAAATCCTTCATTAAAAATGTGTGAGCTAATTTCACCTTAAGCTCAGAAATATCCTGCATGTGTGAACCTGCAACAAGCATATCATCTACATACAACAATAGGATAATATATCTACCATTATCCATTCTCTTAAAATAAACACAATGGTTAGATTGACATCTACAAAAGCCATGCTCTATCATAAACCTGTCAAATCTCAAATACCATTGTCTTAGAGCTTGATTAAGACCATACAAGCTTTTCTTCAACTTGCACACAAGCTTCTCCTTACCTTTGACCTCAAATCCTTCTGGCTGTTCTATATATATTTCTTCATCCAAATCTCCACGAAGAAACATTGTCTTAACATCAAGCTGCTCAAGATGCAAATCCTCAATAGCAACTAAAGATAATAAAGTCTAATAGAAGTCATTTTAACTATAGGAGAAAAAATTTCACCAAAGTCAATACCTGGTTTTTATGCAAATCCCTTTACTACCAACCTGGCCTTATGTCTCATCTGTCCATTCTCACCTTCCTTTAGCCTGTAAAACCATCTATTTTTTAGTGTCTTCTTTCTAGCTAGCAACTCAACCAAATCCCACATTTGGTTCTCTTTCAAGGAATCAATTTCCTCATTCATTCCAAGCTCCCACTGATTCTGGGATTCTACTTGTACTACCTCATCAAAACTCTCTAGTTCTCCACCATCAGTGAGCAATAAGTAGAATAATGAAGGAGAATATCAAATTGGAGGTTTACTTACCCTTTCTGACCTCCTAATGGGCATTTGAGACTCATTCATAGCTTGCTATCCACCCAAATTCTTTGTCAGTGACCGATCTTGGTCATCTCCAAGTCTGTACCTGACCGATGTCAGTTTCACTAGACCGATGTCAGTTTCTGTCTGATCGATGTCAGTTTCTTGTATAGTCGACGTCAGTTCTTATCTGACTGATGTTGATTCCAGAATGACTGACATTGGTGTCTGTGTTTTCCTATCTGTGATTATTCTTTCCCGCGAGCTCATTTTGGATCATCTCCTTGTCCAAATTAGCATTGCTCTGCTCAGTATTATTTAGCTTCTTGAGCTGATCACTGTACATCACTTTCTAATTGAAAACAACATCACAACTTCTAATAATTTTGTTAGTTCCTAGATTCCAAAACCAGAATTTGAAATCTCCAGAGCCATAACCAATAAAAGTGCACTGCATAGATTTAGCATCTAGCTTCTTTCTATTTTCTTTATCAATGTGCACAAAAGCTTCAGAACTAAAAACTCTGAGAAATGAAAGATCTACCTTTTTACCTGTCCAAGCCTCTTCTAGAATTCCACCATCCAAAGTAAAAGAGGGTCCTTTGTTAATCAGGTAAACTACAGTATCTACAGCTTCTGCCCAAAACTATAAGGGTAAACCAGCATGCAACCTCATACTCCGTGCACACTCCAATATTGTTCTATTCATCCTTTTAGCAACTTCATTTTGCTGAGGTGTCCTTAGAACCATCCTTTGCGTGTGTATTCCATTCATAGAACAGTAACTATTGAACTTATAGCTATAGAACTCACCACCATTGTCAGATCTAAGGCACTTCAATCTCATGCCTATTTCATTCTCAACTAAAGCTTTCCACTTCTTAAATGTGTTAAAAACATTAGATTTCTTCTTTATACAATAAACCCATACCTTTCTTGTAGCATCATCAATGAAAGAAACATAATACCATGATCCTCTAATAGAAGCTACCTGAGCTGGTCCCCACACATCTGTGTGAACAAGCTCCAACTTGTGTTTCTTCTTTGTTGACCCAATCTTGAGAAAACTCACTCTCTTCTGTTTCCCAAAAATACAGTGCTCACAGAAATCTAGATCTATGCTTTTCAAATATGAAAGATTACCTTTTGACTTAAGAATAGTCATTCCCTTCTCACTCATGTGGCTGAGCCTACAGTGCCACAACTTTACATCTATATCTGAAGTAGATAATACAGAAGGAGAATTATCAGTAATATAATTACATAAATAGAGAGTACCTACATTCTTACCTTTGGCTAATACAAGTGCACCCTTGGTAACCTTCCAAGATTTAGCTGTGAGAGTTACTGTACAACCCTCATCCCCTAACTTTCCTATAGAAATCAGATTCCTCTTCAGGATGGGAACATGCATGACATCTTTCAACACCCATGTGTTGCCATTCTACAATTTCAGCTGCACTTTTCCTTTGCCAACAATTTTACAAGGCTCATCATCCCCTAAATAAACTATTCCAAAATCTCCATGGACATAGTCACTGAAATATTCTCTATTTGGGGTTGCATGGAAAGAGGCACCAAAATCTAAAACCCGAGATTCTATATTATTATGCAAAGAGAATATAAGAGCATCTTGTGCAACAATACCTGTAACTTTTGCTTCTTCTTTACCTTCTTGCTGATTTTCTTCTTTAGCTTTTGACCAGCAATCTTTCCTTGCATGCCCTATCTTTCCACAATTCTAGCAGATTATCTTTCTACCATTTTTGGATTTGGATCTACCTCTCATCTTTGACTTAGACCTTGATCTCCCTTGCTTACCCTTCTCTTTTGGCCTTCCCCTGCTTTCAAAACTTAAAGCATTACCTGTTGTTTCTTCTGTGCTTTTCCTGTGAATTTCCTCATTCAAGATTACACTAACAACATCATCTACTTTTAAGATATTTGAAGCAGATGCAATATTACTAACTGCCATTACCAAGCTATGCTAGCTTTTAGGTAAAGAGCATAAGATTAATAGAGCCTTAATTTCATCATCAAAAACTATTTTGACTGAATTTAATTGATTTACAATTCTATGGAAATCATTTAGATGATTAGATACATATCCACCTTCCTGCATTTGCAAATTAAACAACTACTTCATAAGATATACCTTATTTAAAGTTGAGGATTTTTCATATAAATTTGCTAACGTATCCATTAACTCTACCATTGATTTTGCCTGTGATAAATTGGATATCATAGAAGATGCCAGACTCAATCTTATAGATCCCAGAGCCTTTCTATCAAGAACATTCCATTCTTCATCTTCCATATTTGTGGGTTTCTTTGAAACCCCACCTAATGATAAATATAGATCTTTTTGATACAGATAATCTTCTATCTGCATCCTCCATAATTGATAATTCTTGTCGTTGAACTTCTCCATTCTTAGTTTACTTTCTTCTGCCATTGCTATACTCCCACTCAAACAGAAACCCCTGTGAGTGACCTGTAATCAAAACACACTAAATAGATCTGAAACTACCTATTATTGAACCTGAGCTCTGATACCACTTGTTGGGGATCAACCAACAAGATTGATTACCTTTGTAATCAACTAAACACAGAATTAAACCAAAATAATAAGCAACTAGAATCAGAAATAGCAAAGATGAAGAGATACAAGAAACCACCCAAAAACTTGTATTAAACTCTTCCAGAAGGAAATACAATTGAAGAAATCATACTTTCTTCTCACACCTCTCAGATGTATAGCTCTCTTTCCCTCAAGAGTTCTCTCTCAATTACAACCAATTCAATCCTTGAATTGTATTCTACTCTACAATAAACTATGAAGATCTATCCCTATTAAATAACATTAGGGATTCATGAGGATACAATATCAACCATTAGATTACACCTCTTAATCAAGGGTTTAAATCAATCCTACCTAAAATAGAAATGTGGACTTATAACTAACAGCTAAATTAATCATGCAAACACTTCGTTCATCCATGAAAATAAATTTCTAGACTCACAGGTGACTGACATCGGTCCCTATCTGTCTACCTGTGACCTACGTCAGCTGATCATAACCAATGTTGGTAGCCTCTGGTCCATTCTTGACCATCATCGATGACTGTGTGACTCCTACAACTTCTACACTCACTCATTTGTTGAAGCTTTTAGCTCCACAACTTAACAGTGTGGGCCCATTGTTTCCATTTGCCTTGATCATATGTGGATATAGTGTTTTTATATCACTTTTGGCTTATAAGGGACCTAATAACAAGTAAAATTGATATGAATGATGTCTTAGATTCCCAAATCCCAATTTACATATATAATTAATATAATTTCATCTTACCCTTTGCTCACTTGCTTGCATGTTTTAACTATCTCCATGGTTTGGGCATGGATCACCAGATATATATCTTTGAATTACACCAAATAATTAGATTATATCTATGATTTCCTCATTTGAGTAAAATAATATGAATGAAATAAGAGTTTTTATGGGACTTATTTGAGTGATCAAAATTTGGAATTAGAATATAATCTAATTGGGCATATGTGGGAAGCCATTACACCAACCATCAAGGTAATAGAGGGAGTGGTTGGGGATGAGGAGGGTTTATAAGGGATTGATTAGGGATTATTATGGATGGTGAGGGTCAATGACGATGTAAAAAGAGGGATTAGGGATTATGAAGGATGATGGGAGAAGGGATTAATGATGATCAAGGATGATGAATGAGTGAATAAGGATGTGAGGGATGGTGAGGGAGTGATTAGGGATGATGAAGGATGGTTAGGGTTAATGAGCGAGTGATTAGTGAGATGAGGGATGAAGAGGGAGTGATTAATAATTATTATGGATAAGGTTAGAATGTTTAGGGATGATGAGGGAGGAGGGAGTGATTAAGGATGATGAGGGATAGTGAGCTTTAATGATAGAGTAATTAGAGATGATGAAGGATGGTGAGGATAAATTAGGGAGTGATTTCATACAATGAAGAATGAAGAGAGAGTTATTAGGTGTGATATGGGATGAGGAGGAAGTGATTAGGTATGAGGGAGGGATGATCAATAAGTGAAATTAACCCAAAGTGGTCATCTAATTTTCACAAATCATCAATGTGACCTATGCTACCCCAATCGCATAACTTTTCCTTGAATTAAAAGTTGGTGGTTTGTAAGCTTTAATTTTGACAAACCTAAGACTCTTATAAATGTCAAAAATCAATATAAAAGGCATAAAAACCTAAAAATGACTATGTTTACCTTGTTTATGAGGGGTTTTAAGGGTTAATAAAGATGAGGATGGGTGAGTATGGATTATAAGGGATGGTGTGGGAGTGATTAGGGATGATAAATGATGATTAATGAGTGAATAGGGATGATTATGGATAGTGATGGTCAGTGAAGGAGTGACTAGGGATGATGAGGGAGTGATTAGGTATGATTAAGGATGGTGAAGGTTAATTAAGGAGTGATTAGTGATGATTAGGTATGATGAGGGAGTGATTGTGAATTTTTAAGGATAAGGATGGAGATATTATGGATGATGAGGGATGGTGAGGATTAATGAGGGAGTGATTAGGGATGATGAGGGTTAATTAGTTTCAATTAAGGAGTGATTAGGGATAATGAGTAATAAGGAGAGAATGATTATGAGTGATGAAGGATGAGGAGTAAGTGATTAGTTATGAAGGAGGGATGATCAATAGGTAAAAATAACATAATTTGGTCATCTAATTTACATAGGTCATCAAAGTCACCTATGCTTCCCTAATCACACTAATTTGGCTTGAATTCAAAGTGACTAGTTTGTAAACATTGATTTTAACAAATATAGGCTCATATGAATTCTATAAAGGAAATTAGAAGGCACAAAAACCTAAAACATGACTATATGCTTACCTTACTATCTATTATGGATTATGAGGATCAATTAGGACAAGGATGGAGTGATTATATACTATGAGTGATGAGGGGTGAGTGACTAGGGATGATAAGAGATGATGGAGTGATTAGGGATGATGAAAGATGGTGAGGGTAAATTTTGGAGTGATTATTGATGGGGAGGGAGTGACTAGGGATGATGATGGATAGTGAAGGCCAATTAAAAAGTGATTAGGGATGATGAGGGATGAGGAAGGAGTGATTAGTTATTATTAAGGATGAGGAAGGAGTGATTATGGATGATGAGGGACGATGGAGTGATTAGGGATGAGGGGAAATGAGGGTCAGTGAGGGAGTGATTAGGGAGGATGAGGGATTGATTAGAGATGATGAGGGGTGATGAGGGTAAATGAAGGAGTGACTATGGATAATGATGAATAAGGAGAGACTAACTAGAGGTGATGAGGGATGAGGAGGAAGTGATGAACAAGTGAAATTAATAAAAAGTGGTTGTTTGATGTGTGTAAGTCATCAATGTGACCTATGCTACCCCAATCACACATTTTTTTCTTAAATTCAAAGTGGTTTGTAAAATTCAAGTTTGACAAACATCTAACTCTTAGAAATTCTATAAAGCAATCTAAAAGGCACAATAACCTAAAAAATGAATATATGTTACCCAAAATAGATATAAATTATAAAATTTATGCCCTAAAATCCCTAAGTTTAATACTAAAACCCTAAAAATGCATAAGTACTAGCCATATTGGATTTTGAAAAACTATTTACCACATTTTAATGTGTGTATATATGAGATCAACTCTATTATATGTAGAGTGAAATAATAAATGTAAACTCATATTTAAAATTTAATTTATTAAACCATCTTCCCCTTCTAATTAAACCATTTTCCCCCTTATAATATATATTTTATGTTTTTTTGTGCAATGTGAAAAGAATGTGTATTTTTTATAGTGTGTATGTGTTCCTTTCACATTTAATGAAGAAAAGTATGCACCCCTTCTAATAGATATTTTATAAATTTTAGTGTAATGTGAAAGGAATGTGTATGTGCCATAACACGTACACATTATATCTTGTACATGTTATGTTTTGTTTGAATTTAAAATCCAAGCCTTTTGGCTCAAAAATGGCTTAGATTCCCTGTCCAAATGCCTGGATATGTCAACACATATCCAAATCTAATATTTTTTTCTAAAATAAAATAAAAAATTAACTACCATGACCAAATACACTATGAATTTCAACAAAAAAGTTCATAACATTATTACCATTATGACAAGCATGCTCTCCTCTTTCCAAATATATCATTTTTTATAATTTTTGGACTATTTTAAGGTTTTAATCTATGTTGATTTATAACTATATATTTTTTTTGCCACTACAAGCCACACATATTAATTCCTATATATTATTTTGTATCTTTTTTTCATTTGTTTAAATGCAAAAAATAAATATGGTTACAAATTTGGCCTAATTCTACAAACTTTCAAAAAAACTAGTGTTTTTGGGGGGGTAGTTAGGGGTGCCGCATGTCCAACTATCCAATTTTTGTAAGTTTTTAGGATATATTTACTTGTAAAATTAATAAAAAAATATTTATCTAAAAATTATTAAAAAATATAGGTTACAAACTAGATGATATTATATAAAGTTTCACCAAATGGTTTTAAACAATATTAAATAATGCTCAAAAAATGAGGGGTTGCACAAATGGAAATCTACTCTACTTTCCCAAATAAGGAGTTCTTATTATAGTTTTAGATGTTTACCTAGTTATACTTAACTATTTTAAAAAATAGTGTTTTAGAAACTAGAATAAAATTCTACAATTCATGTTCTTACACCATCCTTTAATTTTGAGTGTATCCATCTCATATTATCTACAAAAGTTTAGATTTCTCAATTTTTAGGAAAAAACATGTCCATATGTAAGCCCCTTTTTATCCCCCAAATTTTTGTACTTACATATTTAATCTACTAAATAGGATAACATGTATATGTTGCCACCCTGTTTAACTTTGTGAACCTATTATGTTAAATTATGACAAAGTATTTTTTAAAAGGAAGGAATCTTCCTATCATCGATAATCATGGAAAAAAGAGGCACCCATTTTCATCAAATCATTATATTTTTCTCCAAATACTCTATTTATCATATCTATCTCCAATATTACTCTTGGTTTTAATTATCTAATAGGAATTAATATTATATTTTTTTTACACAAAAATTTATTGGAGTCTTTTGCCTAATGCCTTAGTGTCTCTCTAATATCATTGCCTTTCATCCATTTGGTATAAAAATCTTGGTTATATATTGTGTTTATGTCATGAAATTAGTAATATCTCTCATAGGAAACACCAACAATGAAATTTATTGGACTCCTTTTCTTAAGCATATCTACAATGTCATTTTTATATGTTGTGTCACAAAAAATGTTATAAACTAGGTCTACAGGGGTATACATTTGGTTTAGATGCAACTTGATGTAATCAATCTACTTTGATAGCTACTATGTCTATATGTTATTCCTTTGTCTCAATCAAAATATTTTCATCATCACTTACATCTTTGTGATGTTATATTTCTTCAAATATGGATCTATAATTTGTAGACTCATGTCCAACACCATAAAATAAAATTTATGTATGTGAACATTTGGTTGGTCCAAAATGAAAAAAAAATACTCCATTATGGTTTTCATATTAAATTCAGATTATTCTACACTCAAATTCTCTTTAATTTAGTTTTTTGATGCTTTGAATAGAATACTCATTGTAAATTATCTTAAAAATTAGTAGGCATTTGAGAATTTGGAAGTTATATAAATTTACTTGGTAAATTTGATTTTTTTAATAATGTGTTGTCATTTATCAATGACATTATTAGTTCAATAATTAGTTAAATGTGTGTTGTGTAATTAAATTAAACACTCTCTCTTTCCAACTCAATGCATTTGAATTATTCTTTTAAGTTGTATTTTTTTTTGGATAACCTGAACTCATAAATGTGTCTCTCTATTATTTTATAATAGGATATGATTTATACATAGAAACAAAAAAAGCTAAACTATGCACTTTAATTCTTAGGGTCTAATTGAGATAGCTAATGTAATGGATGGATGATGGGTGGAACTATGGATTGAGTTGATTATTTGGTAGAATGAGGTTTGAATGATAAGTGGAAGACAATTCTCAAGTCGTTACCAAAGGAGTTTTGTTGTGTCACATCACTCATTGAGATTATCCAACTAGGAAGAAGTAGAACTCCAAGGTTCCTCAGTGTCAAAAATGATAAGGAGGTGAAGTTCCTAATGAATACTAGGAATTGCAAATTGGGAATTATTTGGCTGAGTGACTCAGGGGATATGGTTGACTCTATTAGGATAACTATGCCCTATTAATATTATTAAAAAATTTAAATGATATATGATGAGGCTAATATTGAGGAGAAAATAAAAAATGTGGGTGAGGGTGACTAGGTGAGAATGACATTGTATTCATGACCTCAATTTTATGGAATGATGATGATGGGTAGATCACAAATCTGCCCTATATATTCTATAACATTTAAAGGTGTCTAAAATGATGTGTGGTATTTATGTGGAATAAAAAAATTATCTCTTTAGCTCAATGTTAATGTCATATTGGATGTTGGTGCCAAAACCTCACTCTCTAACTCTAGGAAAAAGACATGATCTTTGGAGATATTGATACTCTAAGAGATTCATCCAAGAGGTAAGGTGATGCAATGTGTAATAATAAGATATTTTTTTTAATGTGGTATGTTTTAGGAATTTTTTTCTACAAGAATCAAGGTTTTAGGAATTTTTATACTCATTTGGATTGGTTGTTTTATTTAATTTTTGAGGTTTTTTCAATGTTTGATTGAAATTAAAGTTAACTACTTGATAATAGAGCATGATTAAAATTAAATAACAATACTAGCTTAACCATGCAAGTGCTAATTTTTATCTTTCTTAGATGCAATCCAAATAAACTTATTTTATTTTTTTAATGTTTATATTATGAAACTTAAGGTTCCATATCATGCAAGTAAGTAAAAAAACATATTTAGATTATAAGTTTCAATAGATGTAATCCAAATAAACTTATTTTATTTTTTTAATTTTTATATTATGAAACTTAAGGTTCCATATCATGCAAGTAAGTACAAAATCATATTTAGATTATTAGTATCAATAATATTAAGTATCTAAACATTCCTTTGTGTATGCAAGTTAAAACTAGTTTTTAGTGTTTCTAAGGAATGCACACTAATTTTAAATGATTTGATTTAAATAGAGGTGAATAATTAGGTTATGATTTTATGATGTGATTTTTTATTGTATCGCATGCAAATAAATAAAATGAGTGCTAAAGTAACACCCTTTTTTTTAGGTGTCTATGTGCTTGTATGCTTATTTGTTTTTGAAATAAAAGCTTGTTTTAAATTTAAAATGGATTTTTTCAAGGTTGAAAATTATTATTTTGTTGCCATAAAATTTACATAATATCTTAAAGAAATATTTAATGCTCTAAAGAATATCTATGATGTGTCTATATGCAAATAATGAAGTTAACTAATTTTTCCTTTTTCGTGTAAGAGGAGGAGAGAAAGAAAGAATTATTTTAATATCTATCTCCTTATCAAAATGAAATATAATATAATGAATGGAAAGGAATTAAACTAATCTAATCTACTAAATAAAAATAAATAAATCTAAAACTAGAAACCTCCAACCTAATCAAGGTGTAGACTAGCTAGAAGCAAGAGATGTATGTTATGTGACTTTAGTCTCAGTGTGTTAGATCCTCTACTCAAATCAGATTGTAATAAATATATGACTAGGGTGGAATAAAAATAAACATACAAAAAATATAATTAATATGGACACAAATATAAACAAGAAAGCAACTAATTGTGGTTGGCAAGTATGCTAATTACAATGAACTAATTGTTAATTAAATGATTTACATTATATAGAGTTATGTATTTTATCTTGAAAATAATCAAGTATGGATCTAAAATATATATAAATAATGTTGTGATGTATTAATGTTTGAACACTAATGTTCAATATATTTTTTTGGATCTAAAATTGAGATACTAGTAGGATAATCATAGATCTTGTAAGGGTGAATTAATTATTTGATAACTGAAAGTTAAACCTAAGAAGGATGGAGAGTGATGAAATTAAGAGTGTAATTTAATTGAGTATTTATGATGTGGACTCAAGGCTGAAAAGGTAATAAATGCATAGAAAAATATGCAAATATGTGATAAAACTCAACCTTTGGAGAAGAAAATAACATAGAGATAATTGGTGATAGAACCACCCCTATTTCTAGGGGGTGGTTATGAAACCACTACTCTAAGTGAAAAACATCCATATATAATTATGGAATCACCTTATAGTAATATGTAACCATCCTATCAGTAACAATTCTATCATAGTGGTTTGTAAAATTAATATGGTAATTTTATCACCTTTGGGGTGGTTTCATAATACACTGAGGTAGTTTCATTATTGGGAGGGGTAGTTTCATCCTCTATGGAAGGTTTAAAAAAAATTTAAATAATCTATAAATTTTTAAAAAGAGTCATTTTTATGGATTCAAGAAAGAGACAGAGAGAGATTAAGGACTAAAATTTTAGAGAGAACCCACTATAGTGTAGTTTGGGGATCATTACATCATCATTGGACATCTATATAAAATATCACATTGTGCAATTTTTGAGTGTGTATATATTTCACCCTTGGGAGGATGCCTTTTCATGAATTGATAAGGGTATGGTGCCAAAAAATAGTATGTGTAATGGAAATAGATGGTTATAAATACTTACCTTACCTTAGTAGTACAGTGAATCCAACTAAGACTCCATGTAACCTATGGATAAAATATGGGAATCATGTGAAATTTAAAAAAAAAACACAAAATACACTGTGTAATCAAATCATGGACAACATTACTTACCATTTATGTGGGTAAGATCATACTACTTGAATCATCATGTCAGGGGAATAGATCTAGTGCCAAGTCATTGCATACCTATAAAAACATGAAAACATACTATGAGAAATATAAAATAATTAAAATGTTAGATTTTAATTATGAATCACATGATTTTGGAAAAAAATGACTTATATACATGAAAAATGAACATTGATAATATAATTTTCCAAAAATATAAAATTTTAAAACCCAAACAGCTAGTTGGGGGCCATATATTTAATTTCTTTTAAAATAGAATCATTTTTGCAAATCAGTTTGTGAGAAATTAGAAATCTAGGTTGATGGTGATGGAGTTGAGAAAATTAATAAGTTCATAAGATGATCATGAGGTGAGCATGTCCCATGTATTAGTGGCAAGTGGAGTAGGGTAGGGACAAGTAAGTTTTATTATTTTTTCCTCTTTTTCTCAGTTTATAATTTTGACTGAAATTTACTAAAATTATGATGAAATTCAAAAACATTAGTGTTAGAATTTTTGTGGGGTTAGAGCTAATAAATGTTGATTTTTTTGAATTTTGGGTAGATTTTTTTTATGTTATTGGGGGGTTAATCTTATACATGGTTGGTAGATAAAAACACCACTTTAGGATAGAATAGTGAGTCTACATAGACTGATAGTTACATAACCATCATGACTGTCAAAACTACATCTTACTACACTCAGGTAGTGATGTAACCACTTCTTAATTTGTGATTACATAGCTACCTAAGGTGGTTATGTAATTTCCTAAGGCAATTTCATAATTATTTATTGAAAAATATGATGATTCCATCAAAGGTAAAGGTAAAAGCCCTTGGGCTTTTTAAATCTCAAAAAATGGGGAAATGGGCTAACACAGGGTCTCTTCATACTATATATGACCTATATTCATTAGATTGAATCTTGCGATTAAGATTATCTCCTTCACACCATGTTATTATTGTCATTAAAAGAGTTGGTAGTTTTTTATTGAGTCAAGATTCTTTGAGTTACATAGGTGGGGATCATTCCCACTTTGATCAATATATTGTGTGACTTGATCACCTATTGGAACCTTAAATGGAACACTTTTATGTTTCCTAAATCCCCATGATATTTTACTATCACTCTTGGTGATGTGTATAGGATTATTAGACTACCAATTATAGGTCAATTGGTGTCCCTCTTAGAGGCCAAAAATAGGGATAAATTACAGGGATGGGCTAAGAATTTTGGATATGTTGATGCACATGATGTGGTTATGAAGTGAAAAGTGAGACTTTTTTGTAATTATCCCCAATATATGTAAATTTTATATTCTATCATTGCCTCTTGACTAATGGGATACAAGGGTACTAGCATGATACTTTATAATTATTCCCTAATCATCTACTAGATCAAGGAGGGGGGAGGTCAATTTTCCTAGGTCTAAGAGATATTGACCTATACCTAAAAATATTTTACCATGTGTCCATATTGGGATCTCATTATATTAGTCACCCATGTTCTTCATGATCTAGGTATATGAGTGGATGATCCCATACCAAAGGGGAGTGGCTATTGGGGATGTAAGGGCCATCAGGGCCTTGAAATTAATAGATGTGGAGCTATATTGAGCCTTACATTGGCTTGTCAAGACTTTGAAAAAAAATAGACTTGATATTAATATCTAACCAAGGCATGGTTGGATAATGGGAGGGGGATGTAGTATAACTCATGGTGGCCATTGGGGCCACACAATATGAGAAATATTACTAAGTTTAAGGTGCACCCAATAGATAACGTGCCTCAACAGTTTTTCATTACCTATATGAGAAACCTCCTTGTACCATTATTGGTTTATAAAGGCATGTGAAATGCATGACTAGGGATATTGGGGTGACTAGCATAGATCCCAATTATATAAGGGGTTTTCATTACTCGAGTGGTTTAATATATAGGTGTAAAATGAGGATAGGCTCCAATAAGAAATAATTAGATGATTTCACTTCTACCATTATAGTAGGACCCTACTCAATATATCCTACATATCATTAACAACCATAATCAGTAGGTAGGGATGGTGAGGGTTTAGAGTACATTGATTTAGATGAGCACTTCAACATTGATAAAGAGGATTATAATGACTATGAATTTAACTTAGATTGGAATGAGGATGACTTAGTTAAATTATTAATTTTCATATTTTAGCTTATTACTTATATGTCACTTTTTATCTTAATTACTTATCTCATTTATTTCTTTAATTTTTATATGCTAGATCTGATATTGATATTTCTATCTTGTGGTTCCAGATACCTCAACCAACTAGATGATTGATTAGGGACACCCTAATCAATATTTTTTTAATTTGGACTTATACAAATGAAAGATAAAATATTGGTGGATCCTAGAGTACCTTTTAGGATAGGTTGGCATACTTATGTCTTTACCCTAGCATATTAGGCTTCTATAACTATCACCAATATAAGTGTGGATAATGTTATCTTGGTTAAAAGGATGGTAATGGTAGAGGCACATTTGAATGATATTACTAATGCACTAACTAAGAGATGGATTTAGTCATATTTGATGCACCATATAAAATGAGACACAACCTCATAAGGAGACACTAGCAGGAGATGGCATAGGAGCCACAAACTATATCACTCTTTAGCATCAAGTCCCTCCCATGGGAGGAGGATAGGGTCTTATGACCATTAATTTGTATATTATACTTGGACCATTATAATCTAATACAATCCATATATATAACACATTCTAGTTTATCTCACTGATTTTCCATTTATGTGTTATGGATTGTGATTTTCATGTATATATTTAAGTTTATGCACTTTAGATGACTAGGCATGTGATTATATACCATGTACATAAAATGATATGGAAAATTCTTATATATGTGAGAAAAAATTATAAAAATAATTCAATGTGATGAACATGTATGAATTTATGAAGGTGTTAATAGTTTTTTTGCATGTGATGACCAATTACTTTGATTACACAACATATAAATTCCAATTTGTAGAAAAATAATGAAAAGGGAGAATAGGATATGTGTGTGTGTGTGTGTGTGTGTGTGTGTGTGTGTGTGTGTGTGTGTGTGTGTGTGTGTGTGTGTGTGTGTGTGTGTGTGTGTGTGTGTGTGTGTGTGTGTGTGTGTGTGTGTGTGTGTTGAGCTAGAAAACTATAATTCAAACCTTTTCATGGAAAATTATGGTAACCTAATCTTTATGAGAAAAGGAAAAAATGTAATTTATAAAAAATCACAAAACATTAAAGTTATTGGCTTCACCTAGAGATAACTATCCTAGATGGAGTCAATGAATCGAAAAAGGCTACTTTTTATCATAGACATAAACAATACTTTTTGAATAAATATTTAATTTTATATTGTTTCTCTCTCTCTCTCTCTCTCTCTCTCTCTCTCTCTCTCTCTCTCTCTCTCCCCCCCTATACTTTGTCTTATAACCAAAGTCTAGATGCAGGTGAGTAAGGTCATCTCTTCCTAATGCTAACCTCATGCAACTAGTAAGATGTGAGGGCTCTACATTAAATATTAGTAAAGGGAGATTTCATTTAATCATTTTTTTTCCATTTTTCACATATACATACTCTTTTTTATTCAAGGCCTTTACCCCAAAATATTAGCCCCATGAAACTAGTAAGATGCAAGGGATCACCACTAAAGGCCAAGATAGTCAAGAAATGTCACCTTTTTTTAATCATGCTAATGTTTTATACTTAGATGGAACTAAAAGAGGAAACTATATCATGGACAAGCATCTAGACTAGGTTGTAGGCTAGTATTTTCTAAGCTTTACATAAGATATAACGAAAGAGAGGTACATTATGATAATAATAACTATGGTAAGACCCAATGCAATGTTTATTTTGAGAATTTTTTCCTTAATATAATAGGGTGATATGAAAAGTGAAATGATATGATGCAATGCATATTTAAAGTTTGTGTTATGTGAACTGACAACTAAGTAATCACTGATCATGACATTTGATATGCAATAAAAAATGTAAACAATGGAAAATAAATTCAAAGAGGGAAAATTGAAATTTAAAGACTATATGTTGAAAATTTTAAAGAGAAAAGAGTTCATAAGTTATCTAAAATCCTTTCCCTCCAAAGTGCATAATTGATAGGCTCCATTTTAAAAATATTTAGTGACTAGGTAAGGGCCTAACCAGTTAGATCTGAACTTCCAACCTTCTCCTTTTTTTATTTCAATCTAACTATATATCCTAAGTATTAAATACCCTATATATATGGCACTCCTGGACATTTTTTTCTATTGTATACCCATGCGATCAATATAATAAATGTGGTTTTATACAATAGTGAGATGATGCTCATCTAAGGTTTCTAGTTCAACTAGCTCTTCATATATATATTCTTCGTGATCAATAATTCCCTAAAGAGAAACACAAAGACTAGGTATCTCTACCTATAATGGTATAATAGATTATAATTCAAATTTAAGGGAATATGGGGTTTCCCCTATGGGCATTTTAATGCTTTTCCTATAGGCTCAAAGTAGTAGATAGAGTTGTAAGTGCCAATCTCATTTAGAATTGTTTAAAATTTAGCCAAAATTGACTTCAAAGTTTTATTATTAAATTTTTCTTGGTTTTTATCTTGAGGATAGTACAAGGAGTTGATTTGATGAGAGATGGAAAATTTATTGCACACTTTAAGTTCCTCAAGGTTCTTAAAAGGAGATCCATTGTTTGTGATAATGATTTGTGGGAATCCAAACCAAAAATGATATGATTTAAAATGAATTTGGAAATGACTAATCTAGTAACCATCATAGTAGGCATAGTTTCCACCTAGTTAGTGAAATACTAAGTGGCTATGATAATGAAATGATGGCTATCAGGGGAATCAAGAAATATATTATAGATTAAATCGAGGCCCCAAGTGAAAATGGGCCATGGAGTGATGGTGGGCTAAAAATATCAGGTAGGAATATGAATTTCATGGTAAAAGTGTTGGAATTTCTCACATTTATATATGTACTTGATGACATCATACTTGAGGGTGGGCTATAAGTATCCCATTATGTGAATTTTGTGGGTAGTTGCATGGCCACCAAAATGTCCACCATAAATCTTTTTGTGACAATAGAAAATAACCTTCTCTTTTTATTCACAATTGACATAGATCAAAAACATGTCATCAAAGACCTTATAATAAAGAAACATGTCTAGGATGACATACTTGGATGTTATTATTCATAGGTACCACTTTTGTTGTGAGTTAGAACCCTCAGGATACTTTGATCAATTAGATAGTTGATAATATCAGCATACCAGGGGGATGAGACAATGGTGGGATTCTCTATATAATATATTAAATCATCATGGAAATTGGTATCAATGAGATCACTGACATCAAGAGGTGATTTTACCAACCAATCAATAATGACTTATCCTTTGATGGGTTTCTAGTTGATATATGTGATCTCAACTTCACTTGATAGTGTGATAAAACATCCATTCTTCCATGATATATGTGGTTGGTTTAATAAATATCACAAGGCTTAAGACCTTACTATGACTCTCATTTATTGACTAATAATATAATATAGTAATTTTTAGGTCATAAAAATAATATCCAAACACTCATTATTTTCCTACAAGTAACATGTTTCATAATCAATGAGAGTGCATATAATGAAATAGATGCCATGCTTGTTTCCATCATCATCTTCTTGGAACAACATGTAAGAAATATACACCTTTGTTACCCTAATATAAATTATGAGGGGCTTGTAAAATTTGGGTACCATGAGCATTGGAGGAGATATAAGAAAGTGTTTTATTTATTTAAATGCATCCTATAAATCACTCATCCAATTTAATCCACCTAGTTTATTAATTAAATTATTGATTAGATGAACTACATAGATGAGGTATGGTACAAATCATCTAATATCCCCCAACTTTCCTAGGAAGGATCTAATCCATGAGTCATCAATAGGGGAGAATGTCTAGAATCACATAGATTTTGGTGGGATCAATATCAATTCCATGCTGGGAGATAATGTAGATGAGTATTTTTCTACTTGTGACTCCAAACAAACACTTTTCAAGATTGAAAGTAATGTCACATTTGATAAGTGTGTGAGTATGATGTGTAACACTCTTAGATGGTCAATCCTTTTGTTTTATTTTCCTAAAATATTGTATAAATATACTTATACTATCTTATGAATAATATCATGAAAAATATGGTTCATGACCCTATAATATGTTTCCCTAATGTTTTTAAGGCCAAAAGTCATACCACATGACATAAGGTCTCCCATTGTGTAGTGAAAGAGGTTTTTTTTTTAATCTTCATCAGAGATACAAATTTGGTTATATCTAGAGAATCCATCCATGAGAGATAATAAATATTAACATTTCATAACATCAACTATAATTCCAATAGATGAAAGAATAAAATCATCATTAGGGAAAGCTTTGTTAACATCATGAAATTCAATACATATCCTAATTTTACCATTATTTTTTATAATGGGGATGATGTTAGACATCCATTTGTAATAATGAAAAGGTTTTATAAACCCCACTTTGAAGAGTTTAATGACCTCTTATTTCACCATTACTACCATTTTTTACTTTATTGGTTTGAGTTTCATTTTTATAGGCTTTGTGTTATGCATTGTGACCAAATTAAGGACAACTAATTTAATATTTATTCTTACCATATAAATGTAGGAGAAGGTGAAATACTTAGACAACTCATTGAGTAAATAATTGTGGTCTTATACTTCTTGAGATGAAATTGAAGACTTGAACTTAAGTATTTTGGGACTTTCCTCAATCTCTATGTTTATATTAATAATATCTTTAATGAGGGAATCATTACCCTCTTCAAATTCATCAAGAACAACATCCTCACTATCTATTTTAAAAAAATCAAACTCCTTAGAATATAGATAATACTCAACCTTGTATCAAGAAGACTAATAATTTCTCCCAAGGGTAGACACGGGATAACAAGTGAGAGAAAAACCTCTCTTATTATGAAAATATGGGAGGTATTCATAATCTTGAAGTAACTCTAAGATGACTTCATTAATTTTATCTAGGTCAAGGACTAGTAGGTGAGTATCCCTCCTTATACAAGTGAGGGTTTAGTCATTAGACACTTTATCACAAGGGGTTCAATTCTAATAAACACTATAAAATATGACTATGGTATCATTAGGTGAGGACCAAAATGAGAAGTAGAAGAATCCATAGAATCAGTGAGTTGATTGTTTTCCTTTTGAATTACTTATATATAAATGAAGTCAAAACCTTCAAAAACTTATCACATGGTGGCCTTATAGAGCTAAAGTTTTTTGGATTTAGTTTGATAAATTTCTAATACATGATTGGTTACTAGATACTAATCACCTTGGATTTTTAAGTTTTAAATTCTCAACCATTTAGTGATGATCATCCCAAGCAATAAGGCTTCATACTCAACCCCAATGTTGGTGCACTTAAAGTCAATTTTAAAACTAAATGGAAGGATATTTCCTTATGGGGATATAAAGATAACTCCTAATCTCATTCCAAGATAACATTTTTCCCTATCATAATGATTGGTCCACTAATCATGTGTGAAGGAAGAATCAACATCTTAGATAAGGTGGTATTATTTATCTTCTGATATGTCAACCATGTTGATGTCAAGTATATTCTCTAATGCTTATTTGGTCTCATGGTATTTATATGTAGAGATATGGTAAGTTCCTACTCCCTATGGATCAAAAGGAAGCATAAGTGGCATGTTTTTTTCTAGGATATCAATAATCTCAACCATAGACATGATCAAGATGGCATATATTATTGTAAGGTTCTTTCCACTTATGTTTTCTATTATTGAGACCTCCTTTTCTTTGGGTTTTCATTTAATAGGGATTTAGGAATTTATATGTTTTTCTTAAAAATGACTACATTTTGTTTAGGAGTGTCTTTTTAACCTCAATAAGATGTGGGGGCCTATTTATGTCATTAGTGACAAAGTGGTAGCTAATGTGTAACCCTAGTTTTTTATGCATGGTTTCTTTAATAACGTCAAAGTGTTTATATCCCCTTGGGATAAAAAAATATTAATAAGATAAAAGAACCTTATTTTTTGGAAAAGGTTTGAAGGGATGGTTTTCATCTTGTGGATCCAAGGTATACCCAAGATCATTTTGTAATCGGTGTATTTATCGATAACATAGAATTATATCAACACTGTCTTTGGACCTAGAGTAACACAAATTATAATTGTTCCTATGAAGGTTGATTTGAGGCCATATTAGCCTCAAATAGTATTGCATGTTATTAAATAATTGGTTATTCTATAGTCAAGCTTCTGAATAAATGGAAAAGGGACTATGTTTACTACTAACCCATTATCAACCATGGATATCTTAACACTATTATACTAGATCCATAATTTCATTAATAGGGTTGGATCCCCTCTCATTTCCATCTCATAATTGAGAGGGAGACTTTAAATATAAAAAAAATAGACTACATCCCTTAAATTTTGCCCATGTGCAAACATGCCAAGATCAATGTAATTGATCTCAGCTTGAAGAGCAGGAGTAACCCTAGCTAAATGTATCAAAAATATGGAATAAATCAATATTGAATGATGGGATGGTGATTTATTTAGTAAATAAAAAATGAGATATGTGATAATGTCTTAATAAGGTCTGTAGCTAAATCATAGTTTCCCATAGGTTTAGGAGTAACATCACAATTCAAGAAATTGTAAGGGTGGAGAGTTGTGGGCTAATATTTCTTGTATAAGTGATAGTGTTCATTTCTTATTTTTGTCCTAATTATACAAATTTTATCATTATGGCATTCCCTTTTAATCTTAATTGATTGAAACATCTAGGTTGGTTATGTTAGAACTTAAAGCATCAATATAATGAGTGCATTCTAGTATAGGTTGGTTGTGTTGCAAGGGTTGATATTGTGAGCTACCTTGTGGTTGGTTATGGGTAACTCACTCCTAATGATTTTGGAAGGGTTTGTGTGTGTGTGTGTGTGTGTGTGTGTGTGTGTGTGTTTTGATTTTTGTGGGGTTATAAAACAATTGAACTAATCTTGACAGTTTATACTCATATTCCATAAAAAATGTCAACAAAAGTTTATTTTTATTTCTCTAAAAGTATTTGGTTGAAATTTTTTTTATTCTCAACATGACTGAGTGTCATGACAAACCATTTAATGTAATAGGTAGTATGAAATTGGATCATAGTCCCTAGGCATTTGGTTTTGTCCTTTTTAACTAAACCCTTGTTGGTTATTCCATTGATAGGAGGGTTGGTTTTAAAATTGTGGGAAATGGTCAATGCCCTAGAACTAGTTTTGGTTTTTTATTTGGTTTTCGTTATCCATGTTTCAGGGTGGAGTTTAATTTATATCAACTGCATGAAATTTTGGTGGAGGATTTTGGTTCTTACCATTATTATTATTTTTATTGTCATTGTTATTCATGTGTTATTATTAGTTATTTAATAGCAGCTGATTCATAATCAAATATACTTCTCTTGATCAAAACAAAAAAGGAGAGTAACCATAGATCTATACCTTCTACCTCATTTAAATGCAACCTAGGGATGTAGACTTGATAAGATGATGTCATTTTATGTGCACATTCAATCTCTACTTTGACATTCTACTAATTGTATCTAAGATGTTGAAGTGCAGTAAATGAAATGCTTGAAATGAAACATAAACAAAGTATAGTAAAATAAATACTTTTGTGTGAAAGCTTCCCTAAATGAATCTAAGCAATAATGTAAATCACACAATCCATAAATGAAACTCACAATGCTTAAGGAATTCAAATAACATTCTTAGCTAAATAAATGGGTTGGATTGTTTCTACAGCCTTCCAAAGGGGGCCCTTCCTCCTTCCAACTCTAACTTCAACCCTTCCTCTTACAACACTAAATTCAACTTATAATTTCTCACTAAAAGTTAGTCAAAAGTGTAGCAACAAATTTCCACATGAAGTTATAATAACAATAGCTTAACATAATATACTTCTGATAATCTCTATTCAATATATATATATATATATATATCAATTCTATTGCTACATATTTATATACCATAGAGGAGATTATTTTATACAAAAAAATATATGCATTTTATTCTAAGATGCATTCGAATTGGGACAACTAAAACTAGTTATTTTAGCTAAAGATGTCCTTCATGTGAATCTTGAAACTTTGTTGTAGGACAAATAAGGCTATTTTGTTCTTCAACTACTTCCTTATTGAGCTCCATGGAGGTTAAAGTCATTTTTATGAGTTGTTTGAAAGAGAATCAAAAAAAATTCATCCAAAGTTTGGGTCATGTAGTGGCTGCAGGATGGTCTGAGTAATGAGATTCCTATTGTTGCATGATGCTTCATGATATATACCTATTTCTCCAAAACATCTTCAAAACACATTTATCAAAAAAGTATCCTAAATTAATAAACAACCATTGTATATTTAATTCCAATGCATAATTCTAACTATTTAAAAGATTTTGAAAACATAATGTTATATGGATTATGAAAGTAGGACACTAATATGGAAAAGTGATCAAAATCATGGTAATCAAGCAGGATGAGTACAATAGATGGACACAATAATAGGACATTTATGGGGCTCATCACACCCCCTAACTTAAGATCTTGCTCAACCTTGAGCACCATACTTTTTCATTCCCAATTCATAAATAACTCTAAAATCCATGGGATCTATAGCACCACTGGCAAGGTGAGCATAGAATTTGTGTCTCTATTTAAATAGTTACCAAATTTTGTCCTTTCTAGCTTCATCCACTAGGGTTTTATTCTACCAATTTATAATAGCGTACCATAATAGGGGTGGCTAGAACTTTAGGTTTAGTAATTATGATCCCATGTCACTTGTAAGAAGATGTATTTTGTGGTCCTAATAAATGTTGCATTTAAATTAAAATGGGAATAGGGCTCCCTCTTTCTTAGTGTTGGGGTGAGCTCGTTCCATTATTTAATGCATTATTCTCTTGCTATAAGACCAATAGAAGATCTCAATCCTAAATAAAAATATTTAACCTTATCACAATTCTTACCAAACCAAGTTTTTACTTCATTCTTCCACATGATATTATCCCATTCTACTAAAACAACATTAGGTTCCATTGATTCACTCCTGATGAGCAACTTTCATTCTCTTTTTTCTTGTATTTTTCTACTTCTCTTCCTCTTCTCTATTAATTCAACAAATATGATGAAAATGCCTATAGTTGGAAATCTCCAACATATAGATTGCAGTTCCACTCTCTACTATAAGGAACAACATAATTGTGTAGGTAGAACTCAAACAATTGTACTTGTTCTTCTTGTGAACTTACTTTATATATAGAAAAGAAAGAAAGGTGATCAATAACTTCATAGGGCATATCACAATAAATTCTCATAAATCTAAACTTGTGCCATTATTCTTTAAGATAAATTGAATAAAATTTTATACGAGGCCTACAATCAAGGAGTTCTTGGGTTATACTAGCCATGTCCTCAACTTTCTATTTTAGTTTGGTGTTACTCTCTTCCTTCAAATTTTCCTCTTTTAATTTTCTATTTTCTTTCCTTAGTTCCTTCTGAGATTCAAATTTATTATCTATCTAATTCAATAGTTTAGAATATATTTCAAAATAAGAGTGATGCTTGACATTAGGTACAACTTAATTTTCTTCTTAATGATTGATCTCTATATAAGGTTGTGGAAAGTTGGTTGCTAGATGATCTTCAGTTGAGGGCTATAGTTGACAATTTGTTGTAGCAAGTGCATCTAGACCTCCACTAAATTGATCTTTTAGTTGCTTCTTTAGTTTTTTAATTTCTTATAGGGCTTGATCAAGAGTGTAAAATTCTATTTGTGTAGCATGTTTCTCCAATTGTTCATCTTTTTCCTATATGGATTCCTTATGCAACTCTTATTTTACTTCTTCCTATACTGGTTCCTCATGGAATTATTCAAAACTATGCTTAATTTTTTCTACTTCTTCCTGATGGAATACTGGAGAACATTCTTCCTTATCTATTTTAGTCTCTAAAGATTCATTACTATTAATAGTTTGTTCTTCCCTAGATTCTTAATTTATTTGAATAAAAGAAGAAGTTTAGTTCTCATCTTTCTCCTCAGTCTGTGAGATCTATGAGGAGTAGGGGTTACCTTGATATTCTTAGAAAAAGGTGTAAGTTCCTCCTTAGACTCATTTGAATCAAGCTAGAGAATGAGTTTCTTCCTCTTCCTTCCTTTAGACCTTGTTTTAGGTTCTTGTGTTGTTATAGGAAGACCTTTTTCATGTTCTTATGTGGCTACAAGAAGGTATTTTGCTATAGGTTCTTATGGTTCTATAGGGAGGGCTTCTTCTAATCTTTGTTCTTCAACCTCAAATTATTTTTCTAGTTTATTTCCTTATCTATCACTCTCTCCATTTCCTGGTACTTGGAAAAATTCCAACTAATGTTGGGTCTAGTTCTTTGAAAACAATCTTGAATAAGTAATTGGATGAGACAATGGTGGGAGAGAGCTTCAGAATTACCTTTTTGAAAATCCTCTAACATTTTGATGATCATGTGAAGAAAAAAATTTATAATGTTTATCTCCATTCCATACCATAAATGAGTTAGGAACTTGAAGTGTAGGCCATACAACATATAATACCTTCCTTTATAGACAAAATATCTATAGATAAACTTAGTAGCCTTAGCCTATCTTCCTAGTAGAAACAACCTTGTAATGTCCTATTTTAAGGTTTCTAAGCATTGATTTACTCTGATAAATTATTATCTCTCAGCGTTAGCATCAAATTTGTCTTGTCATTCCTACCCTATTCTTGTAGTCCCATTACTCTACTGATAGCTATTTCCATCAGCTTTACTTCCATCCCTTTTACTATGGCCAAGCTATTGTGAAATGTACCAACAAATTCTTCCACAATTCCTTCATTTAGGGTCTATATTTTCTTGAAATACTACACCTATATTATATTCTATAACAAAACCAATATTTTTGGGTTTTTGGTCAAGGGGGTGATATCTAGTGGTTCATGTTTTAATAAATCACCTCCCATATTCTGAATTCTAGGTCTAGGTGCTATAAGTAAGATTTTTAGACTATGGTAGAATGATTTGTAAATTTTTATTTGGAAGGTGAAATAATCCTTTTAAATAAATGGAAAATATCCCCCCTAACTTAATCTATCACTTGTCCTTAAGAGATGAAGCTAACATGCACAAAACACTCATGGTAAGAGTAAGGAGTGGCAATAGCAGTTGTGTCAATGGTCAAATAAATCAATGAAAGATATGGTTAATGGGCATGATAAGGATAGGGTATGGTAGTGTATTTATATATTTAATTCTCATCACTTTTATAAATAATTAAAATATATGACAAGAAATAAATATAGAATAATTACTGTATCACCTATAGAAATACCTTTCATAAATGTGCAAATGATGATGTGAAGTGGTGATTATGGCATATGTTAGCATTTAAGTGAGATAAAATGATTGATGTAGGATAGAATGTAGGAATATATCTTGTAGCAAGATATGCTTCTTGTAGTAGCAAGTGTTATCTTATAATAGCAAGTTTTTATCCTGTAGCAACAAGTTTTTCACTTGTAGCGATAAGTTCTCCATCCTGTAGTAAGAAGGAAAAATATATTTCTACTCCAAGGGAATGAATTTGCAAGAAAAACAAGTGAAAACAATTTTTTTTTATTGTAGTAGTTATTTTTATCTTTTTTATTTTTTTAATTAATATGGATCAGCTAGTGACCTGGTTTTTTGGGACAACATCCATCAACAATGCCTGAAGGTTTTTATTGTTAAATTTTCTTTTTATTTTTTTTAGATTTTTTTATCCAAACTCAACTAAAATCACAAGAATATAGAGGGTAGGATTTTATTCATCTTGAACCAAGCCATTGTGAATGACTTGTTCTTGGTTGTAGGAAGCTTTATTATTCTTGGAAAATATTAGAGAAGGGTTGACAAAAATACCCTTCAACTGTAGGAACATGTTGATTTTCTTCATGAAAAAGAGATGGATTTTGTTCTTCAAGAAGTTGGAGAGTACTAGTTTCTTTAGAAAAAGTTTTCTTATACAACTTGATCCCATGGCCATTAACAAGCAATCAATATTGAATAGAGTCAATGGTCGTAAGCTTTATAACTCCATTATCAAAAACTTGTTCGATCTCATACGGCCCAAGTCATCTAGACTATAGCTTACCTTTATGATCCTTGTATTTAGAGTCAAAAAAGAGTGCCTAGTCTCTTGGTTAGAAATTATTAGTCTTAATGTTCTTATCATGCTATCTTACATGTTTTCTTTACACTATTTTAGTATGATGAAGTGATTATTTTCTTAGTTTATCAAGTGCATTCAGTTGCATGATCCTATCTTGTTAAGCTTGGGAAAGATATAAGCCCAAATCAAGTGTTGTCCTTAATGTCTTATGTTTAAACTTAATGTCTAGATTTGGATTTTTACCATAAACTAGTTCATATGGAGTGAAACCAATTATGATTTTTTAGGTGATTTTATAAGCCTAAACTACTTATAGAATATGAGTTGACCAATCTTTTCTATGTAAGCTGACAGTCTTAGTGAGGATATTTTCCAATTATCAGTTTGTCACTTTCACCTGACCATTTTATTAAGGATGGTATGGAGTAGCTTTCTTGTGTCTAATTTCATATACTTTTACCAAGGTAGTAGTGAGGTCTATGTGAACTGTGGGCCTTGGTCTGTGACTATTTCTCTTAGTACTCCATAGTGGGTAAATATTTCTTCATAGAGTAACTTAGCTACATTTTCATCTCGAGCATAAGTTAAAGATTTGACCTCTACCCATTTGGTGACATAATCAGTGTACACTAGTATGTATTTATTATTGTTGGATTTAGGACCAATGGGACCTATAAAATCTAGTCCCCATTTGTTAAATGGTTCTATAACTAGTTGTGGCTATAATGGCATTTCATTAGAATGAGTGGGTTTTCCCATACACTAGAATTAATCACATCTATGAGTGTACATCATGGCATCCTTATAAAAATAAGGCCAATAATATCTAGTAGTGGGTAATTTCATGGTAGTTTATTTGGTATCAAAATGACCCCCACAAGGTTCATCATGGCAGGCTCTAAGAATGTCATAAGCTTCATCTTCTCAAATACATCTGATCATAACTGAGTCTGGTCCAGTGATAAAGAGATATCCTATAATCCAAGAATAATGTCTACTCTTTTATATTAGGTGCTATTTGTCTCTAGGTGAGAAATGTTGTGGTAGTGATCCTATAGAAAGATAATTAATAATATCTATGAACCAAGGAGATTGAATTATTACAACAAATAAATGTTCATCAAAAAAAATCATCAACAACAAGACTATGTTCATCATTTTGTAATCAAGATAGAAAATTTGCTACTATATTATCTTTACCAGTTCTATCCACAATGGTAATATCAAATTCCTATAGCAAAATCAACCAATGAATTATCCTACCTTTTATGGTAGATTTGTTCATTAAATACCTTATTGTTGCATGATTAGTGTGGATGAATACTTGATAAACTGTAATGTAGTGTCAAAATATATTTATGGCATAGATGATGGCAATAAATTCCTTCTCTATTATAGTGAATTTGAGTTCATCACATTGAATATTCTTAATGATAAAATAGATTGCATAACTTAGATATTCATTTTTTTGGCCAAGGATAGCTCCTAAAGTGGTATCAAATGCATCTGTATGAATGTGAAAAGGCTTCTTCTATTTATGTCCTCTTCGAATAGGATTTTTTATGAGGTATTTGAGTTGCTAAAAGGTAGTTTGAGAATCATCAATCCATATAAATTCAACATCTTTAGTAAGTAATCCAAACAATGGGGTGGTAATTTAACTAAAATATTGATGAATCATCTATAATAACCAGCATGTCTTAATAAAATTCTAACATATTATACTTCTTTGGTGTGGGTAGATATTTGATAATACTTATCTTTGTTGGGTCAACTTGAATTCTATTAGGGGATATGTGATGCCCCAACACAATTCCTTTAGTCATAAGCATGTAACACTTTTCATTGCTCAGATATAATTGATAGTCCTAGCAACATTAAAGAACTTTCTCTAGGTTGGTCAGCATTTCTTTGAATTTCTACACATAGACATTGAAATCATCCATGTATATTTCAACACAATCATGTGAGAGATCAAAAAATATGCTCAACACAACCCTTTGAAAAGTATTTAGGGTAAGTAAAATTGGTTTTGTCTTGGTCTATTGAAGTAATCCATATTTTATTATAACCATTATATCCATATAGGAAATAAAATTACTTCTTCCCTGATAATGTATCTAACACTTGATCAATAAATGGAAGGAGAAAGTGTTCCTTCCTAGTAGCAGTATTTAACTCTTGATAGTTAATGCAATTATGCCATTTCCCCCCTTTTTTAGGGATAATTATTAGGTAAGTGACCCAATGGCTATCTGAGCTAGGATAAACAAATCCTACATCCAAGATTTTTTATAACTTAGTTTTGACAATGTCTTCAACTACAGGATTCATTCATTATTAGGTTTGCATTATTATTTAATGTAAATGTGATGTGTACATAAATCTATGGGTATTCCTCTTATTTCATGGTAATCTCAAGAAAATATTATTGTGTGCCTTCTCAGTATTGTAAGTAACTAACTTTCTTGCTAGGGTGTTAAGAAAGTGTTGATGTTGAGAGGTTTGTTTGGTAGGATGTCTACTTGATTTATTAAATAAATCATGGTATTTATGTTGGCACTTAAAGGAGAATAACTTCATTGATGTTGAAGTAATTAATGGAATGTCCAAATTTTTATTGTAGTTTTAGCAAAATCATTCTCAAAAAAGGTATTTTTAAGAGGGCATGGTGTACATTTCAATAGGTTGGTGGATACAAGATCCTATCGATAGATTTTTTGCAAGATACCAGTAATGATAGTGTCTCCTTCTTGGGCCTATAGAATTAGACTTTGGTCAATGGTGTAGAGAGTCTATAAAGAGATAGATTCTTTAAATTCATCAATCTATGGGATTGGTCCATCATTTGGGGAAGGCTAAGCTGGTGGATACAACACTAATTTCTTGGTGTTATTTCTATTAGAAATTAACATTTTTCTTGACCTGTAGCCAATAAAATCATCAATAATAACCAGCCATAGGTGACCAAAGATGAGAGGATAACCCACCATAGTTGATATATACATAGTCAATTTTTTTTGGATATTGCCAAGAATCCATAGTGATAACAAAGTCCTCAACAATCCCCTTGGGCTTAATAGTTGATCTATCAACCATTTAGAGGATAGGGGTGTTGGATGGAGAGTGGTAAGCTTTAGTTATTGCATGTTCTCCATGGTCATCATGTTGATGGCTGCACCCAAGTCTATTAAATTATTAGAAATGGGTTGGTCATGGATGCTAACATTAACTACAAGACTTCTTAGATCAAAATATTTTAGGGGAACTATGTTTCCCAACATAATATCTACTAATTGGCCTTCTTCCTAGTTTTTTAAAACACAACTCTCAAACAAATTTATTGTAGATAGGAACATCCTTTATTTCTTGAAAGAGTGGGATTTTTATGCACATATTCTTGAGTTATCCTAAACTATCAAATTTAGGCTCTTGTTCAGGATGTGATATGCTCAATCTCTCTAAAAAGGGAGGATTGTCAGTTTCTTTTTAATTTTTTGATAGACTTGGATCAGGATTGGATATGGGTGACTATGGATTAGTATGGAGTGAAACTGGTTCAATGTGTTATGTGATTATGGGTTAGGTGGGTTGTGGAAGAACATGACCTAAGCAAAGTTGAACTTGATTAATATCCAGGGTGTATGTTGGATATTAAATTATTTTAATGGATTATGTCAGTTAAATTAACTTATTGGTAGGATTAGGGATGGGATGGCTAGGTAATTAAGTGATTTGAATAGGTTGTTAAGTGTTTCACACTTTGCATATTTTTGTGATTATTAAATTTGTTTTGGAAATCTTTGGTTTCCTCTCCATTACTATTACCATGGATTAGAGGGATAAAACCATTGTTGGTTTTACAATTATCCCTGTTGATGTTGTTTTCCATTTTTTTTCATCCATAATTGATTTTGGAGTAGCTTCCAATTTATTTGGGACCAATTTAGATTAGATATATTCATCCAAGAACTATATTGAGGATTATTCGAGAATTAAGAATTTGCAAACGTAGAATTTGATGGCATACATGGTCGTTGTACCCATAGTTTTCATTAAGCAACAAAAAACACTTGATTCTCATCTTCTCCTACGACATGTAGCTCTCCTATCTCAAGATTTTCCTTAATAATACTACCTACCCAAGCTTTCATGGAATGGCATGTGTAATCTACCTTCTTCTTTTTGCATTTAGGGAAATAGGTGGCTAAGGTTTTCTTAGTTTCTTCTTGCTTCCATCATGTATGTAATGTATCAAGCTAAGTAGCTAGGTGACTAATGATGTCTTGCTTCATATCTTAGAGTAGGTTGTTGAGTTCACCTTTAAACAGTCCTATAGTAGATGATGTAGGAAGGGTTATACCCCTACTTTTGTTCATGGTTGATCTAGAGTAGTTAGTACATATAACTATTAGTCATCAAATGGCAGTGTAGGAACATCACCACTTAACATTAGATCTAGTGCCTCTATACAATCATCTCTAATTCCTTTCATGAATATTAGCTTGACTAATTCCTTGTCCATTATAGTCTATTTGGATTTTTGCAAGTTGAACAAAAATCTTTCCATATATTCCTCAAATGACTCATCGTCAGCTTGTGTCATTCATAAAATGCCATCTCTTTTGTAGTTTATACCCCTACAATAGTCTTGGTATTTCATTAAAAACTTCTTCATTTCTTCCCAAGTATAAATGGCATCCTTTGAAGGTCCCATGAAACATCTAAGTGCTTCATCTTTGAGTATTGATATAAATAGTTTGAGTTTCTAAGCATCTTGATTATAATCATAACTATGGCATAAGATGTCAAATTATAAGAGAAATGTATCTGGATCCTCAGACGCTTTTCCTCTAAAGGTAGGGAGGGCATAGTGAGGGATATTATTTATGGGTACATTTCCATCAGGAGTAAAGATAATAAATTCAAAATTAGAAGACTCATTTGTAGTGTTTTCTTCTTGGTGATCCCTCATGAATACTCTTTGTGTTGGTAGGTGAGAGGTTGTTGTTACCCAATGCTCAAAATTCCTATAAATTCTTTGATTTCCTAGGGTGTAGAAGATGGAGACTTTATCTTTTTCCTTAAGAATGTATGGATTCTTATACAATGGGGATGGTGTATAGGTTTCAAAATATTCTTATAGTGTGTCGATAAATATTCTCTCTAACTTGGAAGATTCGATTGGCCTAGTGTTGTTTCTAGGGATAAGAATAGCTTTGAATGCCTCCTTAGAAATAAATTTGGGTGACAAAGGGAAGGATGTTAAGCACAAGATATACTGAGAGGGGGGGTGAATCAGTATATTATATATCTTATAAATATTTCCTTTAACCAATATTCCACTTAATCAAACATTCAAAATATGCAATAAACTCAAACAATAAACATCACACAAGACAGAGAGAGACACCAGATATAACGTGGAAACCCAATGTGGGAAAAACCATGGAGAATCAATCTCAAATATATTCATGAGAACAACCCCACAGGAGCACCATACCCCTTTGCCAAGTACAAACCTTAACCACAATTCATGAGCACCACCCCACAGGAGCTTCAAACCCCTTTGCCGAGCACCAACCCAGCTGCTATTCATGAGCACCAACCCCTTTGTTGAGCACTAACCCAGCAACAATTCATGAGCACCAACCCACAGGAGCACCAACCCCTTTGTGTATACCACACACCTATCTCTTAATGTTGTTATCTCAACAAATGATAGATCAATACAACATCTCCTTCCTTTCTCTCACTTTTGCTCTTCTAAGCTAGATATAACAAATACAAATCATCTCTCAAAATTACTCTTCTAAGCTAGATATTACAATATCAAATCAACCTCTCACATCCATATTACAAATGGCTACTCAAGCCTTTATTTATAGTTTTCCAAATGAACTTTGGCCTTCCCCCTTTGTGACCTTTCATTCCTCATGGAAAATGGCACCAATCTTGGATGACCCTTCATATCCAAGCATTTGAAAAGTCATGTGGTGACCCGTCATGACCAAAAATGTCTTTCCCACTTTTGTCCTTATTTTTGGTCACTTTTCGTATTCCTTTAAGTGTCCCTTCATGAGAAATTCGCCCTTTACTCTTTTGTCTTCACTTGGTGACTCTTGGTATTCCCCAAGATGACTCTTCATGGGAAAATGTGTCCCATCCTTCTTTTGTCTTTATCCCATGACTCTTCGACTTCTCCATGGGCCCTTATTTTGTCTCATATACAACCAAAAATATATTTGTTAATATTAAATAAATATTAACTCATATTAGCCAAGATAAACAATATTAAATGCAATGGGGCCTTTATCACCAATAATACTAAACCTTTGACATCAATGACAATATTTCTAACAATCTCCCCCTTTGTCATTGATGGCAACCTCAATCCTAAAATTGCCACATCCTATCACCTGCACATACCATCATTTGAAAACATATAGTAACTCCCCCTTACTGTAGCAACCTATACCTATTCCTTGTACCTATTTTCTACACCTGTACCTGTACCTATCATTCTCACCCTTTGACATCAATGGCAAAGGGCCTACCTAGAGCTAACACTTAGCTCCCCCTCACTTGATGCTGAACATCAATGGCAAGAAGTAATAGAAATTACTCCCAACTCCTCTTGTCAATCTTGGAATGTATCCTTTGATCATGCCTTTGAGAAGATATCTGACAATACATACATATTTTTTCCTGTCCTTTGAGCATCTACAATCAACTCATTTGAATTTTTTCTTCTAATCTCACAACCCTCTTTATGAAACTTTAATGTATATCCTTGATCACATATTTGACTAACACTCAATAGATTATGCTTAAGACCTTTTACATATAAAATATTCATAGTCTTAGTTCTACCATAATCCAAACTCAAAATACCTTTTTTGGCTATCCTGGCAGTGGTTTTATCTCTAAACCTTACTGTACCACCATTAATCTTCTTTAGAGAAATGAACTTACTTTTATCACCTGTCATATGCCTCAAACATCCGTTATCAATTAACCATGGCTGATCTTTACCTCCCACATGCAGCGCTGTCTGCACCATCATAGAATCTTCATGTTGTTTCTTCTACCATGAACATGTCTGAACCTTCTCCCTAATGAATGGAGCTTTGAAACTCTGATTCTTCTTCTTGATGAATGGAGCTTTGAAACTCTGATCCTTTTTGACTGACTCAAACACGCTTCTACAATACTGAGCTATGTGTCCAAAGTTATTACACTTGTAGCATAATATGGTCTCTTCATTAAAGCTTGATAGAGGAGCAAAAGAGTTGTGGCTTCTTCTTGACTCTACTTGACTTTCCTTCTCCTTATTTCTGAAATTGTTAGCTCTTTTTCATCATTCTATTTTCTTGTGACCATATCCATTACAATAAAAACAATAGCCATAAAAATAAGACATTTCTATATATCTTTGACCTGATTGCCTTTTGTAGCTTTGTTCTCTCCATCCTTCTCTATTTGGAATGTCCTCTATATTCTTCACTTCTCCCCTTTTTGTTTCCTCTTGTGTAAGAGCTTCAACATAGCTATTTTTCTTTTCAAATTTGATCCCTATCTTATCTGAATTTGCTTTTTGACTTTCCAATAACTTATTCAGCATGTTAGTGTTATCCTCAAATATTGAATCACTCACTACTTTATCATTGACTGCTTTTTGAATATCTTCTTTTAAGGAGCCAATTTCAATAACATACCTTTGACATTCTTGTCTTGCTATTTTCAACTATGCTATGAGATCTTCTTCATTCTTCTTGGCTTCTTCAAAGTGTGCTTGTAGATCTTCAATCATTTCCTTTGACACTTGTTCATTTTTCTCGATCTGGCGCTTTAACCTTCCATTCTTCTTCTGAACAGCTTCTAACTCTTCTAGGGCATAATTGAGTTCTCCTTCCATATCTACTTCAGCTTCCTCCTCTTCTTCTTGATCATCATCATGTATGGCCATGAATAGAATCTCTTCATCTTCTAAATTGTTGACTCCACTATCTTATTCTGTCTGCATCTCATATGCCATGAGAATACCATGAAGCTCATCCATCTTCAGCTTGGTTAAATTCTTCATCTCCTTGATTGCCAAAACCTTTGCATCATATCTCATTGGTAGAGATCTCAAAACCTTTTGCACCACCATTGACTCTTCTAATGTTTCTCCAAGACCTTGAATCTGATTTACTATCTGATCAACTCACAGAAGATAACTTGCTATATCTTTTTCTTCTTCCATCTTCAAACTTTCAAATTGCCTTCTAAAAGTTTGCAATTTATCTTGTTGTACCTTTCCATCACCTTTGTAAATATTCTCAAGTTTTACCCAAGTTTCATGAGTAGATTTACATTTCACAACTTTAACAAATTTAGATTCACATAAACCACATAAAATAGCATTTAAAGCTTTAGCATTACATTCACTTGAATTATTTTCTACTGGAGTAATTGTAGATGTCTGTGGCTCTTCATATTCCTCCACCACTGATTTCCATATGTCAAATCGAAGGGACATCAGATAAACCTTCATTCTCATGCTCCAAAAAGCATAATTCATCCCATCAAACAAAGGTGCTTTATTTGTAGAAAATCCTTCCTGTGACCCAGCCATCGTGCTTTCCCGATCTACCTTCAAGCTGTAAAACTTTTCAAAAAGGAACTTGCTCTGATACCAATTATTAAGCATGGAATATACTGAGAGGGGGGGTGAATCAGTATATTATATATCTTATAAATCTTTCCTTTAACCAATATTCCACTTAATCAAACATTCAAGATATGCAATAAAATCAAACAATAAACATCACACAAGATAGAGAGAGACACTAGATATAATATGGAAACCCAATGTGGGAAAAACCATGAAGAATCAATCTCAAATATATTCATGAGAACAACCCCATAGGAGCACCATACCCCTTTGCCAAGTACAAACCTCAGCTACAATTCGTGAGCACCACCCCACAAGAGCTTCAAACCCCTTTGCCAAGCACCAACCCAGCTACTATTCGTGAGCACCAACCCATAGGAGCACCAACCCCTTTGCTGAGCACTAACCCAAAAACAATTCATGAGCACCAACCCACAAGAGCACCAACCCCTTTATTGTATACCACACACCTATCTCTTAATGTTGCTATCTCAACAAATGATAGATCAATACAACATCTCATTCCTCTCTCTCACTTTTGCTCTTCTAAGCTAGATATAACAAATACAAATCATCTCTCAAAATTACTCTTCTAAGCTAGATATTACAATATCAAATCAACCTCTCACATCCATATTACAAATGGCTACTCAAGCCTTTATTTATAGCTTTCTAAATGACATTTGGCCTTCCCCCTTTGTGACCTTTCATTCCTCATGGAAAATGGTACCAACCTTGGATGACCCTTCATATCCAAGCATTTGAAAAGTCATGTGGTGACCCTTCATGACCAAAAATGTCTTTCCCACTTTTGTCCTTATTTTTGGTGACTTTTCATATTCTTTTAAATGTCCCTTCATGAGAAATTCACATTTTACTCTTTTGTCTTCACTTGGTGACTCTTGGTATTCCCCAAGATGACTCTTGATGGGAAAATGCATCCCATCCTTCTTTTGTCTTTATCCTGTGACTCTTCGACTTCTCAATAGGCCCTTATTTTGTCTCATATGCAACCAAAAAAATATTTGTTAATATTAAATAAATATTAACTCATATTAGCCAAGATAAACAATATTAAATGCAATGGGGACTTTATCACCAATAATACTAAACCTTTGACATCAATGACAATATTTCCAACAATCTCCCCCTTTGTCATTGATGGCAACCTCAATCCTAAAACTGCCACATCCTATCACCTGCACATACTGTCATTTGAAAACATACAGTAACTCCCCCTTATTGTAGCAACTTGTACCTATTCCTTGTACCTATTTTTTGCACCTGTACCTATACTTGTTATTCTCCCCCTTTGACATCAATGGCAAAGTGCCTACCTTGAGCTAACACTTTGCTCCCCCTCACTTGATGCTGAACATCAATGGTAGGAAGTAATATAAATTACTCCTAACTTCTCTTGCTCAATCTTTGAATGTATCCTTTGATCGTGCCTTTGAGAAGATATCTAACAATACATACACATTTTTCCCTGTCCTTTGAGCATCTGCAATCAACTCATTTGAATCTTTTCTTCTAATCTCACAACCCTCTTTATGAAACTTTAATGTATATCCTTGATCACATATTTGACTAACACTCAACAGATTATGCTTAAGACCTTTTACATATAAAATATTCTTAGTCTTACTTCTACCATAATCCAAACTCAAAGTACCTTTTTCAACTATCCTGGCAGTGGTTTTATCTCCAAACCTTACTGTACCACCATTAATCTTCTTTAGATAAATGAACTTACTTTTATTACCTATCATATGCCTCGAACATCCGCTATCAATTAACCATGGCTGATCTTTACCTCCCACATGCAGAGCTATCTGCACCATCATAGAATCTTCATGTTTCTTCTACCATGAACATGTCTGAGCCTTCTCCCTGATGAATGGAGCTTTGAAACTCTGATTCTTCTTCTTGATGAATGGAGCTTTGAAACTCTGATCCTTTTTGACTGACTCAAACACACTTCTACAATACCAAGCTATGTGTCTAAAGTTGTTTCACTTGTAGCACACTATGGTCTCTTCATTAAAGCTTGATAGAGGAACAAAAGAGTTGTGTCTTCTGCTTAACTCTACTTGACTTTCCTTCTCCTTATTTCTGAAATTGTTAGCTCTTTTTCTACATTATATTTTCTTGTGACCATATCCATTACAATAAAAACAATAGCCATAAAAATAAGACCTTTCTATATATCTCTGACCTGATTGCCTTTTGTAGCTTTGTTTTCTCCATCCTTCTCTGTTTGGAATGTCCTCTGTATTCTTCACTTCTCCCCTTTTTGTTTCCTCTTGTGTAAGAGCTTCAGCATAGCTCTTTTTCTTTTCAAATCCAATCCCTATCTTATCTAAATTTGCCTTTTGACTTTCCAATATCTTATTCAGCATGTTAGTGTTATCCTCAAATCTTTAATCACTCACTACTTTATCATTGACTACTTTCTGAATATCTTCTTTTAAGGAGGCAATTTCAATAACATACCTTTGACATTCTTATCTTGTTATTTCCAACTATGCTATGAGATCTTCTTCATTCTTCTTGGCTTCTTCAAAGTGTGCTTGTAGATCTTCAATCATTTCCTTTGACTCTTGTTCATTTTTCTCGATCTGGCTCTTTAACCTTGGATTCTTCTTCTGAACAGCTTCTAACTCTTCTAGGGCATAATTGAGTTCTCCTTCCATATCCACTTCAGCTTCCTCCTCTTCTTCTTCTTGATCATCATCATGTATGGCCATGAATAGAATCTCTTCATCTTCTAAATTGCTGACTCCGCTATTTTCAACTGAGCTAGGGTCCTTAGAATGCAGGCTCTTCTTCTCAAATCCCTTCTTGGATTTGCCTTTGAAATTCTTCTTGTATGTAGGCTTTTCTTCTTCTTTATCTTTAACCTTATCTGGGCATCTAGCTGAAAAATGTCCAATATTCCCGCAATTAAAACATTTAAAAGGTAATTTTCCTTGATATTTACTTGTTCCTCTTTTTGGCCTGCGAATGAAAAGTGCTTCATTGTCATCTTCATCATCACTGGAACTATCACTTGATTCTTGAATCTTAGCTTTCTCCTTCTTTGATGTCTTGAAAGCCACTTCTCTCTTTGAGGGTTTATCTTGTTCTGTCTACATCTCATATGCCATGAGAATACCATGAAGCTCATCCATCTTCAGCTTGGCTAAATTCTTCATCTCCTCGATTGCTGAAACCTTTGCATCATATCTCATTGGTAGAGATCTCAAAACCTTTTACACCACCATTGACTCTTCTAATGTTTCTCCAAGATCTTGAATCTAATTTACTATCTGATCAACTCGTAGAAGATAACTTGCTATATCTTCTTCTTCTTCCATCTTCAAACTTTCAAATTGCCTTCTAAAAGTCTATAATTTAGCTTGCTGTACCTTTCCATCACCTTTGTAAATATTCTCAAGTTTTACCCAGGTTTCATGAGCAGATTTACATTGCATAACTTTAACAAATTCAAATTCACATAAACCACATAAAATAGCATTTAAAGCTTTAGCATTACATTCACTTGCCTTCTTTTTTGCTAGAGTAATTGTAGATGTCTGTGTCTCTTCATATTCCTCCACCACTGATTTCCATATGTCAAATCCAAGGGCCATCAAATAAACCTTCATTCTCATGCTCCAAATAGCATAATGCATCCCATCAAACAAAGGTGCTTTATTTGTAGAAAATTCTTTTTGTGACCCAGCCATCGTGCTTTCCCGATCTACCTTCAAGCTGTAAAACTTTTCAAAAAGGAACCTACTCTGATACCAATTGTTAAGCACAAAATATACTGAGAGGGGGGGTGAATCAGTATATTATATATCTTATAAATCTTTCCTTTAACCGATAGTCCACTTAATCAAACATTCAAGATATGCAATAAACTCAAACAATAAACATCACACAAGACAGAGAGAGACACCAGATATAACGTGGAAACACAATGTGGGAAAAACCACAAAGAATCAATATCAAATATATTCATGAGAACAACCCCATAGGAGCACCATACCCCTTTTCCAAGTACAAACCTTAGCTACAATTTGTGAGCACCACCCCATAGGAGCTTCAAACCCCTTTGCCGAGCACCAACCCAGCTGTTATTCGTGAGCACCAACCCACAGGAGCACCAACCCCTTTGTGTATACCACACACCTATCTCTTAATGTTGTTATGTCAACAAATGATAGATCAATACAACATCTCCCTCTCTCTCACTTTTGCTCTTCTAAGCTAGATATAACAAATACAAATCATCTCTCAAAATTACTCTTCTAAGCTAGATATTACAATATCAAATCAACCTCTCACATCTATATTACAAATGGCTACCCAAGCCTTTATTTATAGCTTTCCAAATGACCTTTGGCCTTCCCCCTTTGTGACCTTTCATTCCTCATGGAAAATGGTGCCAATATTGGATGACCCTTCATATCCAAGCATTTGAAAAGTCATGTGGTGACCCTTCATGACCAAAAACATCTTTCCCACTTTTATTCTTATTTTTGGTCACTTTTCGTATTCCTTTAAGTGTCCCTTCATGAGAAATTCACCCTTCACTCTTTTGTCTTCACTTGGTGACTCTTGGTATTCCCCAAGATGACTCTTCATGGGAAAATGCGTCCCATCCTTCTTTTGTCTTAATCTCGTGACTCTTCGACTTCTCCATGGGCCCTTATTTTGTCTCATATGCAACCAAAAATATATTCATTAATATTAAATAAATATTAACTCATATTAGCCAAGATAAACAATATTAAATGCAATGGGGCCTTTATCACCAATAATACTAAACCTTTGACATCAATGACAATATTTCCAACAAAGGAAACTTTAGATTCTTGAGTATGAGGTGATAAGGTGGGAATTATTGAAGGTGGTGCCTATGGGTCTCTTCTAAGGGTATAAACCTCTTCAAGATCTCCAGCTTGTGCTACTATTCCAACCAAAAATTCTTCTTTTTCTACCTCTTTTATTAACAAATGTGAGTGATCTTCAGGAATTCCTTCATATTTCTTAGTTATTTTAAGATGTATTTCATATCTTATGGTAATGTTAAATGATTTAGGAAAAAATCTTCTTATATAGTCCCCTTCATTTTGCATACATCAACCACATTTTTTAAACTTTTTACCCACCCTGCCTACACAGGGTTAGTAATATGGGGTTTTTGAAATTTCAACTATCTTACTTGCCAAAAGGGAAATTTAAACTATGCAATTAGTAAATATTTAATATATAAAAATAGAAATATTTGTAAATAAAAACAATAAACATCCAAAAACAATTGCTATCAATATTGAATATTACAAGTGTGTGACACCCTTCCTAAAAATGATGCTAAAAATGACTATCAGTTGATTCACATTTGGATATACTTATCTTGATCAAAATTAAAAAGGAGATTAACCATGGATCTCTACCTTCTACCTCATTTAAATTTCAACCTAGGGATGTAGACTTGATAGGATGACATCACTGTATGTGTACACTCAATCTCTAATTTGACATATTGTTAATTGTATCTAGGATGGTAAAGTGAAATAAATGAAATACTTGAAATGACACATAAACAAAGTATGTTAAAATAAATAATTATGCATGGAAGCTTCCCTAAATGAATTTAAGCAAGAATTTAAATCACACAATTTAGAAATGAAACACACAATGCTTAAGGAAATAAAATAACATGCTTAGCTAAATAAATGGGTTGGATTATTGTTGTAGCCTTTCAAAGGGGGCCCTTCCTCCTTCCAAATATAGCTTCAACCCTTCTTCTTACAACACTAAATTGAACTCAAAAAATTTCACTCATATTAATCATAAGTGTAGCAATGAATTACCACATGAAGTTACAATAACAATTGTTTAACATAATGTACTTTTTATAATCTCTATTTAACATATACTATTTTTATACATATCTCTCAACTCTACTATATATATATATATATATATATATATATATATATATATATATATATATATATATATATATATATATATATATATATATATATATATATATATCATAGGAGATTGTTTTATGCAAAATAATATATACATTTTATTCTAAGATACATCCAAATTTGGATAACCAAAATTGGTTCCTTTCACTAAACACATCCTTCATGTGAATCTTGCAACTTTGTTGCAAGACAAACAAGGTTGTTTTATTCTTCAACTATTTCCTTATTGAGCTCCATGGAGGTTAGAGTCATTACTATGAGTTGGTTGAAAGAGAATCAAAACATGTTCATCCACGATTTTGGTCATGTAATGGATATAGGATGGTCTATGTAATAAGATTCCTTTTACTATAGGATGTTTCATGCTATATACCTATTTCTCCAAAACATCTTCAAAACACATTTATAGAAATATCATCCTAAAGCAATAGGCAACCATCATATATTTAATTCTAATACATAATTATAACTATTTAAAAGAGTTTGAAAACATAATGTTATATGGCTTATGAAAGTAGGAAACTAATATGGAAAAGTGTTCAAAAGCATGGTAACCGAGAAAAATGAATACAATAAATGGACACAATAATAGGGCATTTATGGGGCTCATCAGTTATTATTAGTAGGGTTTGGTTTCTTAGTCTAGATAATCATTCCATTTGCATTGGTTTTTGTGTTTCATTTAAATATCTTGAGACCTTTCTTATTGAAAGTATTTTAGTTTCCATTTTGGAATCCCTAATTGGTATGGTTAGGGGTAACAATATGTCCATTGGTCCAAAAAGTCTAGTGACCACTATCAATAGTTGTTTTTTTCAATTTCCAAAGCATTCCCAAGGGATTCCTCATAATATTGAAGGGAATTTTAGCATATCTTCCATCATATCATTTTTAATGGAGTGAAGGAAAATATCACATAATTATATTTGATCCATGTTTTGTGCACTATAAAATTAATATAGAATTTGTCACCATCTCATGATGAAATGGGGATCCAATTCATTATTTCCTTGTTTAATATGAAAAAATTATCGAATCCTAGTCTTTACAAGCTTGTTCATATATAAGGATTTCACAAATTTATCCATAATATATCAAAAAGAATGGATATAAGCTTTAGGGAGATAGTAGCACCAATCAAGAGCGATATCCTCTAGGGTTTTGTAATTTTTTTATAACAACCCCGTCCTAAGGTAAGATTTATCTATCATCCATGGCATAAGCCTTGATTTTTTCATTGGGATCTCCCTCCCATTTGAACTTGGGAAATTCTAATAAGGGATGTGTTAGGAGAGCTCCTCATATAATTTTATTGAAAAGTTATTTTAAGTATTCAAAATGTGTCCCCAAAATGTTGAAGTCCATAAAAGGTGTGATGGGATAATTTAGAAGGTTTTGGGTCAAATATGGGTTAAATACATAACCATTAGGGGAAAGAGGGTATTTGTTGAGACAATGTAGAATAGGCTAGAAAATAGTTTTCTAGTTGAGTGGATTTGGATAACATGTGGAAGAAGGGAGGTAATTAGTTAAAATAAATGATATGCATTGGTTGAACTAGAGGGGTATACATAGGTAGTTCATTAATAAATATGTAATTATAAGAGTTATATGATAGTGGTTGGTTGGTTATTTCATACATAGGAGAAACATAATGTGGCAATTATTTTTTTCACCACATTAGTTGAGGGAATGTGCAATGGTGTCTAATTGATTTCCAAATCATTAGAATGGAGATAGAAAGAAGAGACTCCTAATAGAGTTTGGATAGGATCTTGGCATACCAAAGGTGGGGTGAGTGCCATGTTGTTAGGAACCCCATGCATAATAATGTCTCTTGTATTCTATATTTTGGTGTGGTTTATTAGGAGATGATTAACATGATATTGGGGTACTTGATAAATTAGTGTATGTACAAAACTAGGAGTATAGGATTGATTGGGAGAAGTATTGTGGCTCTTCAAGTCTAGAATACAACTCAAAAAAATTTAGTTAAGTAAATTTTATGATGAATGAGTTTTTTATAAACAAACTCCTTGGTTAGATGCTCAAATGAGATTGGTTGGTATCCTAATATTATTTGATTTGGGTTCAATGACTTGAGGGGAGACATGTTGTTTTTCTTAGGATTTTTAGGAATATTTTGGATGGGAGTGGGAGGATTTTGAGGGCCTTAAATCCTATTCAATCATTCTTCCAAATAACATATTATTTTAGTATAATGGTAAAATTTTGTGTTAATTTATGCATCAAGATTTTTTAAGCTAATAAAAGGCCTGACTACCACTTAGGAACTTTATGCATGTGAATAACACATGCTAAACTATACATTTGACTCCTTGAGGTCTAGATAAGGAAAATTACATAATGGATGGGCTTGAGTTTTGTTTATTTATTTTGTGGAATGGGATTTGGGATAGGTGGTGATAATGGTTTTTCAAGATGAAACCAAAAGACCTTAGTGACACCTTGATGCTCATTAAGAGCATCAAGTTTAGTTGAAACAGATATCCAAGGTCATTAGATATATGATAGCAATAGAAGTGAATCTCTTGGTTAATACTAAGATTGGGGAAATAATGGATATCAAGCTGGATGACTTATCGAAAAGGGTCTGCTCTACTAGGTTGACTCTACCCAATTAATTCCATCGACTAAGTTGAATAATTTAGGATGAGGCTAAATCTAAGGAGAAAAGGAGATGTGGTAGGGAATCTAGGTTTGAATGATGTTGTAATGACATTGTCTATTTTGTGGGGTAATAATGATAGGTGGGTCGGGGATGCATTTTTGTTATTCTAATGAAATATAGTTAATCTATAATGAGATGAAGAATAGGAGTGGAGTGGAAGACCTCACATCTTAACTCGATACTAATGTCAGATTATGTGATAATGGTAGGAATAAGTGTTATAACCATAGGTAATAGACCATTTTTAATAAGATCTAGTGTCTTTGGAAGGGTTATCCAAAGGGGCTAGGTAGAAGCTAAGGAAAAATGTATGGGTTTGTTTAGGCAATGGATTTTAATGTGTGTTTTCTAGAATGTTGAAGCAAGGATTTTTAATGTGTGATTTTATGAATGTACAAGGCTTATATGGAATGTGTTTTCTTTCATGTGTTAGTATGGCTTTTTGGTACTATTTTTGTTTGTTTCTATTATTTTTAGAATTTCTTGGTTCTATAGAAATAAATGCTTTATTTGCTAAAAATGAGATGTTGAAAGTAAAAGAATGTCAAAGTTGAAAGTAAACAAAAGCAAAAATATTTTTTATTCATTTCTAATTTTATTTTCATGCAAGAAAAGAGAGAAAGAAACTATACTATTATGTAGATGCATAATTTTCCTCGCTTTTGTTTATATGCAAACTAGATGACTATGTTTTTATTTGTTTGGATTATTTTGTATGAGTGGACTAAATGTGTAAATTACATATAAGTGTGTAATAAATGTAGCAATAAATTTTATCTAAAATATAAATAACACAACAATTTCTTTTTCTTTTATTTTTTCATAAGTAAACTAAACTAGCTTTTCAACTTCCTTAGTTTGTTAAGAACAAGATTTTTGAATGAATTGATCAAGTGAAAACAAGAGATACAAGTTCTAGTTTTTTATTTTGGAAGAGGGAAATTACTATACTTTTAACTCTTGAAAACAAATAAAATCAGCAATATACTACCCTTGTGTATTTAACTATGGTTTTCTATGTTTTTACGATTACATGGATAATTACTTGAAGTGCAAGAAACATGTTTATCTATTAAAAATGACAATTTGTCTTGGTTGGTAATAACTTAACTATTTAATAATTCCTTTCCTAGAATGATTGATGATATGTATTACTAATTGAAATAAAACTAATCTACTCTAATACAAACACAAATCAAATCTCACTATCTTATTTTTGTAGCAAAGATAAATGAAAAGAAATAGAACTCTATCACTATCAAATATGCTTCTTTTTCTGAATATGAAAACTAGTATATCATAACAAAAAACTAAACTAAATATAATTAAATTAATAATAAAAATATAAATCAAGATAACTCCAACTTGATTAAATCATAAATCAACTAAAGTGCATGTGATGTATTGATAAAAGAATCCTCAGTATGATATATACATATGTTATTGTATAAATTTTGTGAACTATCTAGATGGAGAATGTACAAGATATGGAACAAAAGTGTAAAGAGGAGACACATCCACAAATGGATGGCATCTAAACTAAGGCTGGCTAATGTTTTGGCTTGTAAAGTCATATTTACTTTCACCAAGAGCACTTATTCACTTTCAACTATGTAGGTGACTCAAAAATAAAGAGGTTGTATCTTTTGTAAATTATATTAAGGTTGTGTCTATAAAATATTCATAAAAAAACTTCTATCAATAATTTCTTGATCTAAAATCAAGCCAAAATATGCCTTCTTTTAGGAAAAGTTAGGAGATTACATATAGGGGGTCAACTAAGTCTAATGGTGAGTTTAACTTAAGAGTAATTGAAGAGGATATAAAATAGAAGAGGGAGTGAGTTGGGATTCATTGGAGGTGAATACAAAGTGATAAAAATAATTAACATGACACTATTCATACAAAACATGTCAAAACCAGAGTCACGGAAGTTAAATTTGGAAAACATTTATACTATGACAGAACGATCACTTTATGCAAGGGATCTTTCACAAATTATACTTAATATGATAAAAATACCTCTTAACACTACATAATTACCATGGTTTTAATACAAAACCACCACTTATTTTCAAAACCATTTCTTGAGCTACAAAACCAATGTCATGGTTCTATAATAGAAGGAGCAGTTTTGTAATTTGGCACAACAATTTTTTTACATAGAGCAATAGTTCTTTAATGCATAGTTATTTTTTGAAAAAAGGTGAAATAAAACATGAAAATCAAAACCAAGGGGGGTAAAGGGGGTCAACGGAGGAATAGGAAGGTAAAGGTAGGGGAAAGAGATAAAGAGTTTCTTATGGAGTACAAAATAAAAGGTCATTATAGCATCATCATATTGTTATTGGAGTTATCACACCATGTAAATTTTGGGTGCATACTTATTTCCACCTATGGAGGAAATATTATAATGAATTGGTAAGGTATATTCTCGAGTAAGGCATGTGGGAGATTAGAAATAATTACCTTACTTACCTAAGTGTCAAATGAAACCATTTGAGACACCATGCAACTTGTAGATAGAAAATGAGATTCAAGTGTGATTTTATTGAAAAGTATAATAATTGAATATGAATTAGAAACATGAAAATAATATGTAACATACATGCAAGGGAGATCATACTACCTAAACCATTCTATTATGGGATTGAGCCTAGTGTCAATTCATGTGTACCTATAAAACTATAAGACTTACAAGAAAATAGATAAACTTGTTAAATCACTAATTGTGAGAAATTAGCCATTTAATATAGGAGAAATATGACTTATAAACATGATAAAAAAACATTAAACAAATAAATATGAAAAATCTGTAAATTTTTTGAATTAAAATGACTAGTATAGGCCTAATATAATTGAAATCTTGCCAAAAACAATTCATTTATGCCATTTGTTTTGAGAAAAATTTGAGATATATATTGTTGGTGATTATTTCAAGCATAAAATCAGTCAACAAGATGAGAAATATGAGAGGATGGTTAATTTACCAATGAGAGGAGTTGTTAAGCATGATTTGGTTGCTTTTGTTAACTTTTTTTTTGCCCCAATTTGGGAGTTTTGATTAAAACTTGGTTAAATTTTTATGAATTTCAAAATTTTCAATTTTATGGTGATTGTATGGGGGGTAGATTAAGTATTTTTAAAATATGTTGGGTTTTAGGTGAATTAGATAGGGTTTTGGGAGGGTTTGTGTGAGACGCGAGTGATAAATAGAAATATCACTCACATTATAAAATCATCACCTTTTTTATGGTGGTTGTTACGTAACCATTATCATGTGGTTACATCACCACCACTCAAGGATAGTTATAGAACTACCTAAGGTAGTTATGTACAAGGTGGTTTTGTAACCACCACTTTCAAACTAGGGAGGATCTATGTATTGGAAAAATGTGTAGAATTTCATTTGTTTGGAAGGTAGAATTGGTTTTTTAACTAGCTTAAAGTCTCCTTTGTTTGTTCTATGGAACTTACATATGATGGAATAGATCTTGGGAATAGGAGTGTCTCCATTTAGTGATGGTGTTATTGATGGCTAATGAGTTTTCCCTTCTCTATTGAGTAGGGAAACTTCAAATTAGATAGGCATGGATTATTCCTTCCTCTATCCAATTATTTTATGATATATTGACTTATTAGGACATTGACCAAGATAATTTCATGTTCCCCAAGGCCCCAAGAGAGTGAAAAATCACTCTCATGGACATGTATTGGACCACCAATCTCCCTACAACTGACTAATTGGTGTCTATTCATCATGTTGATAGCCATCATGTGATAGACTCTCATTATACCTCTCATTTAACCAATCAATGGATTGGTGTCATTTTTAACTAGGGTAGTGTTCTATGGCTATTTGTAATGAATCCATTTGATATTGGAGTTATACAGTTCATTGTTTGGGGGGTTTTACTTCTACTATGCTTTCTAAATCCTAAAAATAGTAAATAAAACTCTAACTCTAATTTAAAGGAAAGTAATCTAAGTTATTTTTTAATTTGAAGATCTCCTATTAGCATTCACACCATATACATCTAGAATTTAAACATCTAGCATAAGATATATAACATCCTCACTTGATTTGTCTAGTGAGGTAGGACAGCATGATGTTCAAAATTTATGATTGTTATTTATTGTCACTTAAATAACTTCTGACAAATTCTAAATATGAGATAAATTAACAAACTTAATCTAGTTTTAAATATTACAGAAAATAAATCTACTTGGATTGAATTTAAATAACTCTTACATGTAAATGAAACAGACTTGCATTAAAGGAAATCCACACTTCCTTTTGTAAAAGGAAATCACACTTACTTTTGAAAATTAAATTCACTATTGTATTTAAAAATATTCACTCTTTGCTTTGAAAGGAAATCACTCTGTGTTTAAAAAAAAATCATTCTTGGTTAAAAGGAAATTATAATCTATAGTGAATGAAATATATCTTAATCAAATAAATACTTTCTAAACTATGAAACTAAAAATTATCAATTTATTCTGATCCTTGGAGAGAAGTGGGTGCTTACTCTTTCCTCAAAATAGGAATTACTTTACTCAAAAATAAAGGAAAATGTTAAAATATATTTCATTCAAAAGAACATTTACAAATATGAAATGTTGAACTCTATTTCCAACCTCTTCTAACTTTTCTTCAATTTCAACAACTATCTAGAATGAGGAGATGTGTATTTAAACATACCTCAACATCTATTCATAGAGTATAAAATCTTGGAAATATTAATGCCTAAATCTATTTATTTAGAATATAGATAATCTAAGGAGTCATATCCCATGCTTCTAGGAAGGCATTAGAATTGACTCAACTACCTATAGACATAAAATAGCTAACATAGATTGAAGATACTTATCTGATTTTATACAATAAAGATACAAATATATCCAGACTATTTCAAGCCATTATCATGAAAGGTAATATCTAAAATAAGACATCTAAATATAAAAATTATATTTATAGATATTTGTAGAATTAGTATTTTGATCATTAAGATCTAGTTGATCTTTGAAACACATCTGGGTATCTTTGGAGCATCCTATACAGGTCTTTAGAGCACCCTATAAAGGTCTTTAGAGCATGCCTAGACTTCTTCGAAACATCATATGTATGTATTTAAAGTACCCTCATAACATATTTGGAGCACTTCTAGAGCATATTTGGAGCATCTTCAGATCATTAGGTCTTCAGAGATCACTTGCTAAATCCTCAAAATTTTAACCAAAAAGAGTTACCAAAACTATATGTTACCTTCTCAAAATTACCCTGCCAGTAGGATGTGTTGTTGTACTCAAAACTATATTATTAATCCAAGTTAGACATAACAACAAAGTAAAGAATCAACAATAAATTACATACAAATAAATGAAAAATTACATTCATTTCCTACTTAGATCAAACTTTAACTATTAAATGCAATGCAATATATAACCAAAGGCAACACTTTATGGATAGTTTATATAACTATGATGAGCTATATGGAATGATCATCATTTCTCCCCCATACTTTACCTTTTTCAAGTCCTCTTGTAAATAAGTGGGTTGACTAGTTTTCATTCCAAAATTCTTAATTCAAACCTCTAACTAAGATCATTAACTTGAAAATGATGGCCCCAATCATGGTGTCCCCTTAGCAAGAATCCAAAATCCTTGACAATTGTATGTAGCCAAGATTTAAACTCAACTTATGCCTAAGTAATCCAACCCTACCATAGAGATAGAGGACATAAAATTAGTGGAGGCCTAAACCTCATCCCAATCTATACATTTATACCTCATTCCTCTAAGAGTTCAGTGATAATCTGGGTAATTGCTTTGTCTCTTTTTAGACTCTATTTGATAGTGGTGGGCCAAGACATCCCTACACTTTAAATCAATAGGTAAGGTCTCCCACCTAGAAATACTAACATCAATGACATTGGCAGAGTGGTGGTTTAAAAAAGATCTAAAAGCTGTAATATTGCATCTCAATAACTCATGATTCTTTTTCTTCATATACATATGATATAATGGTTGAAAATTAGAAATAATTTTCCTTGCTTCTAGGAATTATGGTCTCATACATAACTCAACAGTGATTTTTAATTCCATAAATCTATTATTGGCTTGCTACCATGCTATTTGGTTTCTTAGATTGGAGAGAAAGGCATGTAATTATGTCTCTCCAACAAATACATTTATTAGAAAACTAGATTGATAGCCGAACAACAAATTGAAATTATAGAACTTACAAATTACATCTTGCCTTTCTTTAGTGCTCTTGAGAAAAATGTCCATAAACATATGCTCATCTTCAATAGTGTGTGAAAAAATAATGGAAATTAATTGAATTTTCCATTTATAAAACTACTTACATAGAAAAAGAACATAAATGAATGAAGGTTGCCTACATGCTAATAATTTATCATAAATAGCATAAATGTGTTTGATGGAGGCTTGTGATTTTTGTAGTTGTTGTTGGGATTCTACCAATTACTTATGAGATTACTCTTTAAGCCTATCATTTTCATCCTTCAACTTCTAAATTTTCTTCTAGGTTCTATGCCAAATTGATATTATTTCATGTAATGGAATAGGGAAAGAGAAAACAACTCTTGTTGGTCCCTCTATCTGTACTACTATTTCTCTTGTTTTTCTCTACATTGCTCGAATAGAGCCTTACAGCTCAAAATTTTGAGTGGTTGGCTCTCTTATTCTATTAGTATGTTCATCAATAACAAAATTTCTATAATCAATAATTTGTCTCATATTATTAATCTAATTACGGTTATCAACATTAGCATTTTGAAAATTAGAAATTTGGGTGTCCTTTATAGTAAGAGAATTAAGTAAATTACTTAATTCTTAAGCTTATGAAAACATCAAATTATGGACCCTAGTTTATTCAGCTTGTATTCCTTGAAGAACTATCTCTTGTTCCATGTATCTATTAGTTAATTCTTCACACATTTGTTCCAAATTAGAAAGAATCAGGTCCTTACCTTTCAAAGTTGAATGAAGAACATCTAATTCTACTTGTTGTTTCTTGATTGTTTCCTCATGGCCTGATAGATCTATGACATGTTTTAATTCTTATTATTAATTAACATAATGAGGAAAATATGGAACTTATTTAATCAATATAACTTTATTATTATCAATGATAGAAGTTATAGGTGACTCTGCGTCTTGAGGTACAACTTCTGTTGCAAGGGCTTTTTATATAAATACAATATCTTGTTGGTGGGGTTCTTCTAAAAAAATTATTTCAACATCTATAATATCAATGGTGGAACTTAATCTTCCCAAAGTCTCCATAGCATACACATATTCTTCTTACAAAATAATTTGATGACTATGTTAGAGTTTAGCTAGAGGAGGATTAGGGATATATAAAGAAACTCCCATTTGTCTCTTTGATCTTTAATGCAGTATATTCAGAGCCAAAGATGGTGAAGATGGTCATTCTTAAATCTATACTATGATAGGAGGAGAGGTAGGGTATGGTGTTTTCTTGATAGAAACTAGAGATAAATTTTGGAGGAAGGAGGACCAAACCTTTTCACCCCTTGGTTTACTAAGAAAATAATGTCGACAAATAAGGGTACAAACCCATGATGTCAAATAGACCCAGTACCTCTTCTTAAATTTTGAGCAATACTAATCAAAGCATTATGAAGGAAAGAAGGAATATTTACCTTATATTCTTCTTAGTCATCTCCTTTCCTCAAGTGAATAAGGAGTCTCATGGTGTCACTACCAACTACTATAAACTAACCATCACAAGTAATATATTTCATAATTTAAAAAATATCATTTTGATAGGGTTGAGGAAGGCTTTATCTCATGATTCCTTTGACCACTCCTTATGGGGACTTGAATAGTGTAGGTTAGGTCTTAGTTCCTTCAATAAACATGTGAATCAGATCTGAAAAACTTATATTGTTAATAACAACTACCCCCTCCTCAAGAATCCTAAAGAGAGAACTGATTATAGAGGGATTCACTAGAATATTTTTACCTTTGATAATAGCTTGATATTCATCAAATTTCTCATAGAATTCATGCATAATTTATTCATTAATTCCTTAAAAGATTTTTAAGAAACTCAACCAACCTACTAATTTAAAGACATCTCTGACTGCTTCATCCTACAAGAATGCATCAGAGGATTCTGGCTCACTCTTCTTCTTTCTTTCACCCATCTTCAAAGACAACATTATATAATTGAAAATTTGATTATACTATAAAAAAATAGAACTCAAATTTGAATAGGAAATAGGGGAAGGCAAGAGGTTAGGGATATGACACAACAAGTGATGGCATCAATAATACACAATGAATAGTAAATCAGGGTATATTATGAAATTATGATAAGAATTATAGAAGCAGTTATCATGATCTCTTCAAATCATGTGAGATATAATGGAAAGGTTTTTTTTTCTAGTCAATACTAATGATGTGTCATAAAGGTCATCATTGGAATTACTTGGAGCAATAATCACAATGAATTGCACATGATATCAAATCTTTTTGAAAGACCCTTCATTTAAAACATAGTCACATCAATTCTATTTGAAAAAATCTTTTGGAAACATCATCACATCAAATCTATTGGAAAAAATATTTTAAAAACATTGGCACATAAAATTATGAAATGTGGTGATAATGCTACTAACTCATCATACCCACATAACTTTATGCATGACATAAAATAGAAAAATGCCTAATACTTTGGGAAAATAAATGCAATCATACCTTGTATTATGAATCTATAGTTATATTTTAAATATCCCATGTGTCCTACAAGGATAACCAAATCTAAAAAAATAGGTTAGTTAACAACAATTTTATTTTATTGCAAAAAAAATTCTTTGAAAAGCACCATTTACTATTTTTCACCTTTTAGTATTTTTTATATTTTTATACTTTTAAATAATTATATTTTCATTTATTTATATTTTTTATCTTATTTTTTTTAATGTTGAAGGGATGAGAACCACCATTTTTTTATTTTCAGCACTCCCCCTTTATTGGATGTATGTTACAAAGATCATTTGGCCTTAGTGGAAGAACTAGGTTCTTCCACAAGGTCAAATTGATCTTGATTTTATTCAATAAACTCTTCCTTGCTTAGAGGTCTTCTATACACCTTAAGCCTATGACCATTGACCAAAAGTGTCCTTTGGTCACCATCAATGGGTTAAAGTTAGACATAACCATTGCTGAAAATGGTTTTGATCAAGTATAATCCCAACCATCTTATCTTTAGCTTACATTTTAAGTTATAGAATTTAGAATCAAATAGGAGTGCCCAATCAACCTCTTAAAATTGGCTTTCTTTGATGTGAGTGTCATGCCACTACTTCCTCTATTTTTGAATCATGTTAATTTGAGTGAATGAATCAATTTTCAATTCATCCAGCCCATTTAGTTGCATTATTCTTTCCTTTTATGATTCATCAAGATCAATTCCTATGTCAAATATTGTCTTTAATGTTTTTAATTCAAATTTTATTAGTAACAAAGGTTTATTTCTATACACAAGTTTGTATAGAGATAATCTTGTAGTTGTCTTCCATGTTGTATTGTATGCCCAAATTGTTTCAGGTAATTTTTCTACCCAATATTTTATGTTGTTGTTCACAATCTTGGTTAGGATATTTTATATCTCTCTATTGATGAATTTCACTTGCCCATTAGCTTGGGGATGATATGGTGAATATTTCTTATGATTGATCTAATACAACTTTGTAAAAATTTTGATCATATTGGACATGAATTGGGGTCCTTGATCTTAAAAAATAGATCTAGGAGCTCTAAATCTCAACATGATATTATGGTATATAAATTCAAAAACCATGTCTTCCCTATCAAATGAGAGTGCCTACACTTCAGCCTACTTAGTGACATATTCAATGTACACTAATAGATATTCCTTTCCTTGAGATGGTGGGTTGATTGGTCTAACAAATTCCAACCCCAATTTTTTAAATGGTTATAAACTTATTTGAGGATGAAGAGGAATTTTATAAGACAAAATAGGCTTACCCATCCTTTGATAAGGATCACGTTACCATACATACCTTTTGACAGTCTTGGGAAGAGATGGCCATTAGTAACCTACACCAAAGATCTTGTGAATGGTACTTTTTTCTAAATAATGTCCCCATACTATTTAAATATGGAGTGCTTTGATGATGTCATATACTTCATCTTCTTCAAAATACCTATGAAGTATATGATTAGGTCCAATTTTAAACATGCATTTCAACCATTTGAAATGAGAACTAGCTCTAACTAAATGTTTTCTTTGTTAGGATCCACTCCTAAGAGCACCTTGATGTATAAGCAACTAAACATGAAATTAAACCAGAAGTAATAAGTAACTAAAATTCAGAATCAACAAAGAATATGAGAAACAATACAATCTTGTATTAACACTCTTCCAGAATACAATGAAGAAATCACACTCTTCCACACCTCTTGGGTGTCCAGTATTTCTCTCAAGAGTTCTCTCTCTCTCTCACACACAATAAATTACAACTATAACTCAAACACAGAGTTGTTCCCTCCACATAAGTAGATCTACCTGATCTTGTATACCATGCAGATCTAACTGACCTTACTTACCATGTAGATCTCCCTGATCTTGCACACTCTATAGATCAATTGATCTTACACTTGGAAGGATCTAATATTTGTCTTTCACAAGTCCTTGACTTTGTCCTTTATTACAATATAGCCCCATGGGTCTATTAAATATATTCCAAACCAAACAATAATTAAAAACTGTGGACTTAAGACTATAATTAGCCTTTACATGCAAACAAACTATCCATCTAAAATTAGACCAGTTCTGGAAACACACAGGTGACTGACGTCAGTTCCTGTTTGACCAATGCCAGCTGACCATAACTGATGTCAGTTATTGTGTACACTGAAGATGACTGAATTTCGATTGGCCTACCAACATTGGTTACACTGTAACTCAGTAACCTCCTCCATTTGCATTAGTGAAGCTTTTAGCTCCACAACTTAACAATCTCCCACTTGGAGATAAACAGTTGCACCTATACCTCTATAGCAATGTCCTCTAATTTATTTCTAGCTTGTATCCCCATCTTCAAGTTTAGTCTTGAAGACCAACCACCATAGTGAACACATATCCTATGGTGCTTCTCCTGCCATCCAAGTCACCTGCCATATCCGAATCTACATACCCATGTAGAGAAGTGCTTGACCCTGCATAGCATAAATACCTATTGTTGGTCCCTCTTAGATACCTGAGAATCCACTGGAACTGCTTTCTCAGTGCTCCCTTCCTGAATTGGCCATAAACTTGCTGGCAACTCCCACTACTTGGGCAATATCAGGTCTAGTACATACCATGTACTCAACCTCATTATGTGATTTAGGACACTATTCATAGCTCAACTTGAACTGTCCAACCATAGGTGTGCTAACCAATTTTGCATCCTGCATATCAAACCTCTCCACTACCTTATTCACATAATCATTTGAAGACAAAATCAACCTGTTATCTTCTCTATCTCTAAAAATACTCATGCCACAGATTTATACTCCTGAATCCTTCCTGGCACATGTCTGAGCTACTTTTAGCTTTAGCTTAGTAATTCCCTGCATGTGTGACCCTGCAACAAGCATATACACTACATACAATAACAAGATAATGTTGCGACCATTATCCAACTTGGTAAAATAAACATAGTGATTACATTGACATTGACTAAAGCCATGCTTTGTCATAAATCTGTCAAACCTATACCACTGTCCTGGAGCTAACTCAAGACCATATAACTTGGCCTTTTATCTCACCTATCCATTCTCTCCTTTTTTTAACCTGTGAATCCATTCATCTTTTAGTGCTTTTTTTCTAGCTGGCAACTCAACCAAGTCTCTTATTTGGTTCTTTTCCAAGGAATCGATTTTCTCATTCATGCCATGCTCCCACTGTTTCCTAGATTTTACCTACATTAAATCTTCAAAACTTCCTAGATTTTCCACCATCAGTGAGCAACAAATAGTATAAAGAAGGGGAATAATGAATTTGAGGCTTACTTACCCTTTCATTCCTCCTCATGGGTGTTTGAGACTCCTTGACAGCTTGTTGTCCACCCAAATTTTGTTTTAACAATGACCAATCTCGGTCATCTCTCAGTCTACACCTGACCGATGTCGGTTCCATGTGACCAACCTCATTTCACTGATGTCGATTCCCTAACTAACATGTCAGTGTTTACCTACCTGACATCATTAACCTCAGTCTACACCTGACCAACATCGATTCCTGTCTGATCATCGACGTCAGTTTCCTAACCGACGTCGGTCTTTATGTTTTCCTATGAGTGATGATTTTTACCTGCGAGCTCATTTTGGATCAAAACCTTATCTAAATAAACATTGCCCTGCTCAGAATTATTTAGCACCTTGAGCTGATCTCTATCCATTATCTTCTCCTTGAAAACCAAGGCTTTCTAGTTCTTAAAAGTGTCAAAAAACATGAGACTTAAGAACATGCATTCCCTTCTCACTCATGTGACCAAGCCTACAGAGCCACATCTTTGCATCTACATATGAAGTAGATAAAATAGAAGGAGAATCGGTAATACAAGTAGTTAGATAAAGTGTACCTACTTCTTACCTCTTGCTAATACAAGTGCACCCTTGAAAACTTTCCAAGATTCTGATGTGAGAGTTACTGTGCAACCCTCATCACCCAACTTTCCTGCAAAAATTAGACTCCTCTTCAGGATGGGAACATGCATGACATCCTTCAACACCCATAACTTGCTAGTCTACAATTTCAGCTACACTTTCCCTTTGCCAACAATTTGACAAGGCTTACCATCCCCTAAACAAACTTTTCCAAAGTCTCCATGGACATAATCATGAAAAAATTCTCTATTTGGGGTTGCATGGAAAGAGGCACTAGAATCTAAAACCCAAGATTCTACTTTATCCAAAGAACATACAAGAGCATCCTATGCAACAATACTTACATCTTTTACTTCTTCATTTCCTTCATGCTGATCTTCTACCAACCAACAATCTTTCTTTACATGCCTTTTCTTTCCACAATTCCAGCAAGTTATACTACCATACCTAGATTTGGATCTACTGCCTATCTTTGACCTTGATTTCCCTTGCTCAAACTTCTCTCTTTGCTTTCCCCTACTTTCAACACTTAAAGCATTTTTTGATGATTCTCCTATGATTTTATTGTGAATTTCTTCATTCAAGATTACACTAACAACATCATCAACTTTCAAGATATTTGAATCAGATGCAATATTACTAACTGCCATTACCAAGTTATCCCAACTTTCAGGTAAAGAGCATAAGATTAAGAGAGCCTTAATTTCATCATCAAAAACTATTTTGACTAAATTTAACTGGTTTACCAAACCATGGAAATCACTAAGATGACTATATACCGATCCACCTTCTAGCATTTGCAAATTAAATAATTGCTTCATAAGAAATACCTTATTCAAAGCTAAGGGTTTTTCATATAAATTTGCCAAAGATTCCATTAACTCTATCATTGTCTTTGCCTGAGATAAGTTGGAAAACACAGAAGCTGCCAAGGTCAGCCTTATAGCTCCTAGAGCCTTTCTATCAAGAACCTTCCATTCTTCATCTTGCATACATGTGGGCTTACTTGAAACCCCACCTAACGGTAAATATAGATCTTTTTTATACAGATAATCCTCTATCTGCATCTTCCATAATTGATAATTCTTGCCATTGAATTTTTCCATTCTTAGCATACTTTCTTTTACCATTGATATATTCCCACTCAAACAGAAAACCCCTATGAGTGACCTATAATCAACAAACACTTAACACACTCTAAAACCAAGGTGTTAGTGAACCAAGCTCTGATACCACTTGTTAAGATCCAATCCTAAGAGCACACTTGATTACCTTTGTATAAACAACTAAACACGTAATTAAACCAAAAGTAATAAGTAACTAGAATTCAAAATCAACAAAGAATATGAAAAATAATACAATCTTGTATTAACACTCTTCCAAAATATAATGAAGAAATCACACTCTTCCACACCTCTTGGGTGTCCAGTATTTCTCTCAAGAGTTATCTCTCTCTCTCACACAATCAATTACAACTACAAATCAAACACAGAGTTGTTCCCTCCACACAAGTAGATCTACCTGATCTTGCATACCATGCAGATCTAACTGACCTTACTTACCATGTAGATCTCCCTGATCTTGCACACTCTACTTATAAACTGATCTTACACTTGGAAGGATCTAATCCTTGTCTTTCACAAGTCCTTGACTTTGTCCTATATTACAATATAGCCCCATGGGTCTATTAAATAGATCCCAAACCAAACAATAATTAGAAATGCAGAATTAAGACTATAATTAGCCTTTACATGCAAATAAACTATCCGTCTAAAATTAGACCAGTTTTGGAAACACACAAGTGACCAATGTCGGTTCTTGTCTGACCGATACCGACCGACCATAACTAATGTCAGTTACTATGTACACTTAAGATGACCGATGTCGGTTGGCTTGCTGACGTCGGTTACACTGTAACTCAGTAACCTCCTCCATTTGCATCAGTGAAGCTTTTAGCTCCACAACTTAACATTCTTTCTTTAGAGGTAAAAGAATGAGGAAACTCCCCTATTGTCAAGTAATTTTCCATGTCTATAAAATATGGGGAGTATGTGGATATGGATAATAGATATTCATCTGGAAAAAAGTCCTCCACAAGTTCATCTTCACCTATAGTGATCAATCTAGATGAAAATTTAGAAACAACATTTTATTTCCCTCGTTTGTCTATGATAGTAATATCAAGTTCTTTTAGTAATAGGATCCATATAATTATTCTTCCACCTATAATTGGTGTATTCATTAAGTACTTAATTTATAAATTATCTATATAGATGAATACCTAATAACTAGTAATGTAATTCCTAAACTTGTTTATAGCATAGACAACAACAAGAAACTCTTTTTATATGGTAGTGTATTTCTTATTTGTCGAGGTAAGATTCTTGTTGATATAATAAATGGCATACATCTTTCCATCCTCATCTATTTGACCTAAGACTACTCCTAATGCAGTATTGGAAGCATCAATATAAACATGAAAAGGTTTTTCCCAATTAAGTCCTTTCAATATTGCAGCAGTCATGAGTTTATTCTTTAATGTTGTAAAAGCTTCTTAACATTTATCAGTCCATACAAATTCACTATCTTTTGCTAATAAATAAAACATAAGGTCAAATATCTTACTAAAGTCTTTAATGAATCTTTTATAATATCCTACATGGCCAAAAAAACTTTTAACATCAATTTGTGTTTGTAGAATGGGGAGGTTAGAAATTACCTCAATCTTTTCAGGATATAATTTTATTCCTTAAGAAGAGATATAATGTCCTAATGCTATCCCTTCATCATCCATTATAATGCATTTCTCATGACTCAAAGATACCTAGTGATCTTCACATCTAGTAAGCACTTTGTCCAATTTATTCAAAGATTCATAAAATATAGTACCATGTATAGTGAAATCATCCATATACACTTCCACATATTCATTTATAATATCAAAAAAGATTGCTAACACTACTCTCTAAAAGGTAATAGGTGCATTACATAATCCAAAAGGAAGGACTATGTAAGCATATGTTCTCTAGGGGTAGGTAAATGTTGTCTTGTCTTGATCTTCAGGTGCTATTCTGATTTACTTGTATTCATTGAATCCATCTAAGAAAGAGAAATATTGTTTTCCTACCAAATTGTCCAAAACTTGATCAATGAAAGGCAAGGGAATATAGTCTCTCATGGTGTATTTGTTCAATTCTCTTTAGTATACATAAAATCTCCATTTTCCATTATTTTTAGGCATAATAACTAGATGTGAAATAGATATAGGATAGATAAAACCAACATCCAATAGTTTTTATATTTCCTTCTTAACAATTTCCTTCAAGGTTGGGTTAATCATTCATTGTGTTTGTCTGACTAGTCTTACATTTAGTATAGATGCGGTGTTTACAAAAACTATGATGTATCCATTTTATGTCATTATAATCCCAAGCAAAATATTTTATGTATTTTACCAAGACATCAAATACTTTTCATTCTTTTTGGTTAGTTAACCAACTATTGAAAGTTAATAGTTTGCCTAGTTAAATTGTAATTTGTTTAGTGCCTAAAATAATGAAATTCAATTGTTTCTATTCACTCATAAAGGAATTCAATGTACATGTGTGTTTTATTAACATGTGAAGTGTGACTACATCTTTGTAAAAAAATTCACTTATGGAAAGCATATTGGTCAATGGACAATGAAAATCATGTAAAAATGAATTTTGCCCATTTTGAGCCCAATTAACTATGGCTTATTAAATGTATTCAGGACTAAATAACATATTTTATGTGCTTAATAAATTGATTTGATTCTTAATATTGGAGGTGTATTCTTTCCATTCATGATTTTTCATCATCAGACCATAGCTTTCAGTATTTAGAGCTAAGCTACTAGTCTTCAAAGTTAGGCTACTAGTCTTCAGAGCCAAGATACTAGTCTTTAGAGCTAAGACTTCATGATTTGGAGAAAGACTATCAGTATTCAAAGAAAAAACATTGAAATTTAGATCAAAACTATCAAACTTTAGAGCAAAACTATTAGACTTCAGATCAAAATCATCGAACTTCAAAGCTAGGCTCTCTTGGTTTAAATCTTCTATTATTTATTCTCCAAACTCTTAGGAATGTTCTTTGATGGTAACCATGGATAAGGAAGACACACTATTCTAGTTTTTTTTAGGTTGATCCACCTATATTTATTCATACATACCCATTGAGGGTCTATCAAATGGATAGATAGATATCTGTATAGCATGAATTCTATTACAAATGGTCATGTTTCCAGATCTATAGTAAATTTTTGTTACAACTGTAGCTAACCAAGATCTACCTAGAATTATTAGATACCTTTCCCTCTTTGTTTTAGGTTGGATGATCATGAAATAAATAGGGTTTCCTAGGATTCAATTATGACTGGTACATTCTCTATGGTTCCTTTAGAGACAATAGTGGATTGAGCTACCATTTGCAAGATTGTTGTGGTAGGTTGAATCCCTATGAGAGATGAAGACTCTACTCTGTTGGTAGTTATTATGTTTATGGAAGAACCTAGATCTACAAGCACATTTTTAATATACTTATTCCCAATTATTATAATCATCATAGGACTACCAGGATCTCCATCTTTAGGAACAAGTATATTTCCTGCAAATAAATCAGTAATTTTTCTAGTTACTTGAATCATTTTGGGATACTGCTTCTTTGTTCTTGTTATTTTGATACATAATCCTTTGATGATTTTATTTAGCTCAAGAATTTATTTAATGGATTTTAATAGTGTAATTTTTATCTTCATTTCATTTAGTCCATATAGTAATTCAAAATCTTTCCTAGGTTTTTCTTCCTTAAGTCTCTCAAGAAATGGAACAATAGGGGGATCTTGAATTGTGTTTCATGTGGTTATGGATTCTACCTAAACTTTAGTTGGATCTTGGATTAAAGTGGCTCAATAGTTTTGTCATCATTAATAATTTCATTTATGGTAATGGTTGTATCTCTAACTACCTTGCCTAATCTGAGTTAAATATTATTACATTCAATTGAACCATTTATAATATTACTTTCTTGATTAGCTCCATAGACAGGTGCATTTTCCCCATTATTTGGATTTTCCACTAGTTGGGAAGTTAATTATGGTTGTTAACCTATTTTTGGTGGCTAAGGTTGTAGAGTCATCAAGGCCTAATATGCAGTAAATCTTCTTTGTGGTTGATACTATTTATTTGGCCTTTGAAGTTGTGGTTGTTGTACCCAATGTGGTTGTTGATTTTATTATTATAACCAAGATTAAATTTGAGTAATTCCCCACATATATGGAATCCATTATTTAGTACCCCATAGTTGTGGTTGTGGTGGTCCCCATATTGGTGGTGTAATTTGTCCAATCCATAGTGTCATCCATAGATTGGGACGAATTCTTGGACCAAACTAATTTTGAGGCTAGGAGTACTAGTTTCTTTGTCTTTAAATGAAATTTACTTCCTCAATGGTATGTGTTGCTTGTTTCACTTTATTTTATATAGTAGGAAGGTGTTTTAAATTCTTGGTATCACGATCTAGATCACAAATACACAGACCTCTATTTTGTCTAAGGGGCAATCTTTTGCCACATCTTTGAGTCTCCATCTAAGACAATATATTGACAATTGTTTAGAATTGGTAGCATTGAATTTTGATTTTAGTCAATCTAAAGTAGATGTCAATTGCACTAGAATGTCTATCTTGAAATTGGTAAATTATTTCATTAATTAGCCAACTTCAGGTGATTTTTCTAACCTTAATTTCTTTATACTAGGTCTTGTCCTAGAGTAATCTATACACAATGCTGAAATTTGATGAAAGGTTAAATTATCAATGTCACCCTTTCCCATGAGATTCAAAGCATCTTATGCATTATCATCTAACCCTTTAATAAATATTGTTTTTAAAACATCCTTAGTGAGTTGATAACCACTCCTTTTATGGATAAATATAAACCTATCAAGGTAATCTTCTAAGGTTTCATCTTCATTTTTTTTAATCTAAAAAAAGTCTTCCATTCTCTAACTCTTCAATAATCCTGATATTTATCCAAAAATGCAATTTGCATTTCATCCCAAGTGGTTATGGAATTAACCTCAAGGCCCATGAACCATCTCATGGCTGCATCCTTGAGTGAAGATGGGAATAATTTTAACTTCTGATTGTCTGTGACATAATCATATGTTTGACATAGAACCTAAAACTCAAAGAGGAACTGATCTAGATCCTCTGAGGATTTACATATAAAAGAAATTAAAATAGATGGTGAAATATTTTTCATGTAATTTATATCATCAGGACCTAGTTTATTTAGATAGGAGAAAGTTTTGTCCTATTGGGGTTGATGGTCAGCATTTTACACATGTGCATGTTTGTCTCCCATGTCTTCTTCCCCACTTTGGTTATCAATCCAATTTCAATCCATTTTGTGGGTGTTCAATCTATGGTCTATCTTAGGAGGACATTCTTTGATCATATCTTCTTCTTTTATGGATTGGGGAAAATCCAACTATTCTAGAAAGAGAATTTTTAGGATCAATTATCCCTATAAGAGAAGATGTTCTTAATAGGATTCTTATTATAGGATCTATTTGTGAGGATGAACCCTGTTTAGGAGAGGAATAAAAAAAATGGATTTCAATTACCTTTCTTTCACTTCTTGATATTTATATTGAGGATTGGACACTCTCTTCTTTTTGATTTATTTAGGAGCCCTTAAAGATAGGTCATCCTTAAGAATCTCTTGGTTGGTTCATAAATCTAAATATTCTTGAATTATTTTTGTATTTTTGAATTTTATGAATGTTTTTGATTTTTCCTATATAGCTCTAATGTAGGATCTCACTAACACTTATTAATGAATATGACTCCCTAATAACGACATCAAAAATGATAGGCTAACATTATGCCTCTCATTTAACCAATCAATAGATTGGTGTCATTTTCAACCAGGGCAATGTTTAATGGCTATTTTCAATGATATTATTTAATATTAAAGTTGTACAACTCACTATTTGGGGGGTTTTACTTCTGCTTTGCTTTCTAAATCCTAAAAATAGTAAATAAAACTCTAACTCTAATTAGTAGAAAAGTAAATCCAAGGTGTTTGTTAATTTAAATATCTCTTATTGGCATTCACATCATCAACATCTAGAATTTAAACATATCACATAGGATATATAATATCCTCACTCAACTTACCCGATTGGGTAGGATAATGTGATGTTCAAAATTTGAGAATGCTATTTATTGTCACTTAAACATATTCTGACAAATTTTGAATATGAGATAAATTAAAAAACTTGATCTAGTTTGAAAAACACACTCTTACATAAAATAAATTTTCTTGTATTGAATTTAAATAACTCTTGTATGTAAATGAAACACTCTTTCATTAAAGGAACTTCACACTTACTTTTGAAAATGAAATTGACTCTTGCATTTAAAAATAATCACTCTTTACTTTGAAAGGAAATCACTCTGCATTTAAAATAAATCACTCTTGGTTAAAATTAAATTACAATCTCCAATTAATGAAGTATTTTTGAATTAAATAAATAATTTATAAACTATTAAACTAAACAGTACCAATTTATCCTAATCCTTAGAGAGACGTTGAACCTTGCTCCTTCCTCAAAATAAGAATTGATTTACTCAAAAATAAAAGGAAATGTTGAACTCTATTTCATTCAAAAGAACATATACAAATATGAAATGTTGAAATCTATTTCCAACCTCTTCTAACTTCTCTTCAAATTCAACAACTATCTAAAATGAGAAGGAGATGTGTATTTAAAAATATCTCAAAATTATTCATGAAGTACAAAATCTTGGTGATCTTAACACCCAAATCTATTTATTCAAAATATAGACAATCTAAAGAGTTAGATCCCATGCTTCTAGGAAGGTGTTAGAACTGACTCAACTAACTATAGATTAAAAAATAACTAACATAGATTGAAGATACTTATCTTGTTTTACAAAATAAAGATACAAATATATCTTAAATATTTCAAGTCATTACCATGAATGGTAATGTCTAAAATAATACATTTAAATATAGAAAGTCTATATATGTATAATTACTATTCTAATCAATAGGATCCATCTAGTCTTTGGAGCACATCTGGTTATCTTTGGAGCATCATATATAGGTCTTCTAAGTACCTTGTGTAGGTCTTTGGAGCATGCCTAGACTTCTTCAAAGCATCCTGTGTCTATCTTTAGAGTGCCCTCAGAGCATATTCAAATCAATTATGGAGCATATTTGAAGCATCTTTAGAGCATTATATCTTCATATCTTGCTTGTTGAATCCTAAAAATTTGTAACCAAAAAGAGTTGCTAAAACTATGTGTTACCTTATCAAAATTACCCCACCATTGGGATGTGGTGATGTACTCAAAACTATGTTATTCATCCAAGTTAGACACAATAATAAGGTAAAGAATTAGCAATAAATTACATAAAAATAAAGTATAAATTGCATTCATTTCCTACTTAGATCAAAATTTAACTATTAAATGCAATGTAATATATAACTAAAGACAACACTTTATGGATAGTTTATATAGCTATGATGAGCTATATGGAATGCTCATTACCATGAGGCCCACAATTGGGTAGATCATTTTGGGTATTTTGACACCCCTAATGTGGGTGTGAAGTATGGATTGAGACTTTCTTAGGTTGAGGGATTAGTTATCCCCAATATGAGAAAGGATATCACTGGCATCTTGCCTACTAGTTAGCGGGAAACAGGGGCCCAAATAGGCACTTATATAGCTAGTCATCGATCATGTGATGCATTTAGGATAGAGGGGCATGCTATGCATGGATTTAGAAGATGTTAGTAAGGATTTATAGGGAATTACATTGAGTGGATAATCTAGGCTCCATTTCTATTAGCCACCTAAGCATTTTCATGGGTTATGTGTATGATAAGATGATACCCTATTAGAGGGTGGTACTAATTGGGGAATCAAGAGATATTAGGGATACTATATGGATATACATGACACCCTTTTATGCTTTTCCCTACACTGTGGGGACACTAATAGAGTAGTATAATTGATTTCCCTACCTTACCAAGGCATGGTTGGGCAATGGGAAAATGAGGGATTCTATCTTTTGGTAGTCATTGGGTCCACCTAGGTTTGAGATAGGATACTATATATTGAGGTTCACCCCATAGGTTGAGTGCCCCAATAGTTTTATAAGCCCTACATGAGTAATCTCCTATCTTTGGAGTCATTTATAGGGGAATTTATGAGGCAAGGGTTATGAGGTTAGGGTAGTTGGTATGAAATCCACTTATGATAGGGGTTCCAATCACTTATCTAATATGACATGAACTTAGAGGGAGAGGAGGACAAGTTAGAGCCAGTAGTAATAGCAAATGGGCCCACCACCACTATTGCCACCACCACCACCACTACTATAGGGTCTTGTACAACTGTATTATCTAGGGGATGGATATGTTGAGGTCTATGTACATTTTGAGCTTTATGATAACCTCAAAATAGATGAGGAGGAGGCCATAGAAGATGATTTTGATCTAGAGTGGCATGAGGGCAATCCAAGTAAAATAATGATTCTATTTATTTGTGATTACAACTCATATTTTGACTCCTTTTTATTACTTAACTAATTTTACATGTATTTGATATTTATATTAGGTGGGTTTGATTAATCTTATATTCTATATTCTTGTGTATATAATGGTTGGATAGAAGTGGATTATTAGGGACACCTTGATTAACCTTTTTTAGCCAAGCACTAGTCAGGGTCAGGACTAGATTTTGGTAGACCTCAAGCTTCCTATATAGATTGGGCACCATACAGATGTATTTTCCCTAACATACCATGACTCAGTGATGGTTATGGTGATGATGGTATATAATAGCATTATGTTAGCTAGGTAAATGATATCAGAGGCCCTAGTGGAAACCATGGTGGGTGGAGGAGGTGGCAGAACCTCCAGCCACAAGATAGGGGTGATGACTTCAGAAAGAGGTAATAGTAGGAGAGACCATCACAACCAAAGCCATAAGCACTCTTATACATTAAGACCTTCTTATAAGAGGAATATAGGGTTGTTATAGATGTTTTTTTATATATCATTGTATACTTTGATTATTTTTGAGATGCCTTGAGGCACATTGACCCTCTATGGAGGTGCTTATATCAGACATTTTCATTGTATAAACTTGAGAGAGAAATATTTATACTCTACTCATATGAACTAAGATAAAAACCAATGTGACATGTTGATTTTGATAATGCATAATATAGGGTGATAAATAAATGTGAGAATGAGGTAAATGTTATATGTTTCATTTTGAAAGTCTTTATACTATATAAAAAACTAACTAAACAATCATGAAACAACATGCCTACTATGTTGGTGGACATATAATGTATGAAAATGAAATGTGAAAATAGGGTGATATGTAAGAACTAGATATCAAAAAAATATATATTATCCAAAGAGTTCATGGACTTCCCAAAAAAATTTCATTCTAGAGTGCATATTTGATAGGCTTTATTGTTAGAATATTTTGTTACTAGGTAGGGTCTGAACCAATTGGGTCTAAATTTTTTACCTTCAAATTTCTTCTTGTCACTTTTACTATTGATTCAAAAGATGAGGTCTCTCCCACATGGATTAGGTGTTCATGGAAAAACAATTTGTATTGCCTATACATGTAGTCAACATAAGTAATGTGATTGTTTTGTGATAGTCTTTTGATGTTTGTCTAAGAGTTTCAAATCAGCTTAACACCCCTCTCTATATTATTCTTCATCAAGGAGGCCTCACAAGGAAATGTGATGACTGATTATTTCTACTTCTAAGGGTAAAATAGATTCAAAACTAAATATGATTGAATATGGGGTTTCCCTCATAGGTGCCTTGATGGTTTTCCTATAAGCCCATAACATTGGATAAAGTTGAAAATGCCAATCTCACTTAAAATATTAGAAAGATTTGATGAGAATCAATTTCAATATTTTATTGGTTACCTTAGCTTGGCCATTAGTTTGTGATATTACAAAGAGGCTGATTGGTTTGATATTTTGAACTTATCACAAACTTCAAAGTTATTGAATGGGTCCCATTGTCAATTATGATGACCTCTTGGACCCCAAATTGACAAATAAATTGATTCAAGATGAACTTTATAATGAACAATCTAGTGATTGTTGTCAGGGTAATTTCTTATACCCATTTGGTGAAATATTTAGTCATCATGATAATAAAATGGTGATAATTTGAAGGAACACAAGAAAGTTTACCCAGCAAATCCAAACCCCGAGTAAATAAAGGCCATGGGTATGGGTTGTAATACCCTAATGGGGATGTGTATCTCATGTGAAAAATGATGAAACTTTTTGCATTTATATACATATTCAATAGTGTTGTGGTCTAGAGTGGGCCAAAAATACCCCATCTTATGAATTGTTTGAGTGGTCATGTAGTCACCAAAGTGCCTATCACATAAGCCACTATGACAATGAAAGATGACTTGTCTAACTCTTCCTAGTCAACACATTAGAGCAACATGTCTCAAAGGCCCTAAGATAGAGGACCATCTCTAATATGATGTATCTAGATTGTATGACACAAAGATGCCTTCTCTATTTTTAATTGACACCTTCAATATAGGTATGACCAACTAGATAATTCATGATGTTTATCTACCAAAGAGAGGAACTAATGGCAATATTATATATATAGTATATCATCTCATCAAAAAAATTAATGTTGATGAGTTTTTTATCTTATAAAGGTGAATTAGCCAACCATTAAGTGATGATCTATCCTTTAATAGAATTTTGGTTGACATAAGTCAACTCAAACTCACACTCAAGAGTGTAATGAAGCATCCATATTTTTGATAGAGAGTCAATTGGGCTAGGAAAGTATGGAGGGCCTGAGATCTCATGATACATTTCATAATTAAGCATATAGTGTCACATTGACTTGGTTGTAAATATTAGTGCTAGAGATTCTTTTTTTCTTGAGTGTATCATGTCTTGTAATTGACAAAGGTTTGGTTAATGAAAAAAACTACTCACTCCTTACCAATGTCATCTTCTTGAGCCAACAACATGTGAGGGACACCTCAATTTACCTTATATAAAGTATCAAAGGTTTATCTCACCTAGGTGCCATGAGCATAAGAAGAGACATAAGAAAAAGTTTTACTTCCTTGAACACTTCTTTACAATCACTCATCCAAGTTAGGCCACTTGTATTTTTGATTAGGTTGTTGATGGGATGAATGACGTAGGAAAGGTTAGGAATAAATCATCAAATAGCTCACAACTTTCCTTAAAATTTATGAATGCCTAATTCATAAATGGGAGGGCTTAATTCTAAGATTGATCTGATCTTAGTGGGGTCGATATCGATCCCTTATCAATCCCCCATTGGGAGATGATATACCCTAAGATTTTTCCATCGATGACTCAAAACACACATTTTTATAGATTGAGACTAACTCCATATTGGAGGATGATGTATAACACTCCTAAATGGTTTTTGAATCATATTGATTTTTTGAGGAGTTCATCCACATTAACCACTACTATTTTATGGATGAGTTCATGGAAAATGTGGGTCATGTCCCTTTGATATGTTGCCCCTACATTTTTTTAGGTTGAAGGGCATTACAACATAAAAAAATATCCCCCAAGGTGTAGTAAATGAAGTCTTACTTTTTTCTTCATTAGAAATAAGAATTTAGTTGTACCTTAAAATCCATCTGTGAGTGATAGTAGTTCTTACCCCATTGTAGCATCAATAATGACATTAGTGGATATGAGGGATAAGTCATCCTTTGGACATGCCTTGTTAATAAATAAAAATTATATGCATATCCTAATTTTACAATTTTTTTGAGAATGAGGAAAATGTTATATATCCATTTGGATTAATCAACAAGATTGATGAAGCCAAATTTTAAGATCTTGATGACTTATTCCTTTACCACTAAAGTGACCTTAGGTTTGATGGGTATAAAATTTTACTTTATAGGCTTTGCATTAGGCATTGTAACTAGATTATGGAAAACTACATCAAGATTGATTCCTACCATGTCAATGTAGGAGAAAGCAAAGGATTTTGAGAGATTCATGAGGAGTTATTTTTGGTCGTCCACATCTTATTTAGAGAGTGAAAATCCTAGATAATAGAGTTTAGGGTTCTCTTCCATTCTAATATTAATGTTAATAGTTTATTAGATGAGGGATGTGTTTCCTTCCTCAAATACATTAGGATCTGGGGGAAGATCAGGGTTTACACCCACAGTGTTGAATATATCATGCTCATTATCAGAGTATGGGTAATCCTCCACATGGAAGTAAGACTCATAAACCTCATTTTTGATGGATAAGTTAGGATAATTGGTAAGGGATAATCCCCTCTTATGATATAATGAGGGGAGATTTTTGTAATCTTGAGTTAATTTAACGATGGCCTCATCATTATTAGTTAGGTCTAGGACCAAGGGGTCTTCTTTTCGATTGACATGGGAGACTCTTTGATCATTAGGATTCTTGAATGTGAGAGGATCCATCTTAATCAAGGTTATGAAATTTGATTTTGATATTTTCAAATGGTGAATTAAATGTGAATATGAGACAACCATAGATTCATCAAGTTGGTTTCTTTCTCTAGAGACTACTTCTATATAAATTAAATCAAAGTAATTGGTGACCTCACAGACAACCTTGTATAACTAGAGGTACTCAACTTTGGTCTAGTAAAATTCATAGACTTGGTTTGAAATGATCTATGAATCTCCCTAGATACTTAGGTTTTAGATGCCTAGGAATTTAATAATTAGCATGCCAAGTAATAGATCTTTGTAATTTAGTCTATTTTTTGTCCACTCAAAGTTTAATTTGAATTTAAAATGCATGATTTGTTCTTCAAGATAAATAAAATAACTCTTGCCCTAATGCTTAGATGGCATTTAGATCCATCATAGTGTTTAACCCACTAATTGTGTATAGAATGTGGGTAGTCATCATGTAAAGTTTATTGGTCCTTTAAAAAATTTAACCATATGAATACTAAAAATGTTAGGTAATCCCATTGGGGGCCCCTAGTTTCAAAGTTATGAAATGTAATGAGCTTGTATCCTATGTGAGGCATATGAATGGGATCATGAAGGTTTGGAGGGCTAAATATTTCATTGTGGATGAAGGAAGGGTATAATTTTTAGGAACTTGAAGGGTTGTATTCTAGGTTTTGGGTCAAGGTAGGTAAGATTTTTTGTAACTTGAAAGACTACTTGTTTGGATTTTCCATTGAGGTTAGAAGTATGGTAATATAGTTAGGGTTTTGTTTAGGTGTAGGGAGTATGTTAGTGTTATTAGGATCCTACCTCAGTGGAAGAGGTGCCCAAGTGTAGTTATGTAGTTTTAAATATTATGGGTATGACATGGGTAGTATTATTTATCCTATCGTTATATGTGGGAAGGCTTGTAGGAACCTAATGAGTGACTTTTGGAGATCCTCTTCCTCTGAGATGGGAAATAAAGGTGACTTCTTAGGAATCCATAGGTAATCATGAGTGACAATGTTGATTTCAATTTTCCCCATGGTCACAGAATGAATCTTCTCCTTGAGCATTAATATGCCTTAAGGAGGGGGAGACCTGACTACTTGTCGACTAACTTTATATATGATGAGAAATAAGATTGGGTGTAGGTAAAAGGATAATGATTGAAATTTATAGATGGAGTAAGAATGATGTGTTAGGGATATTATAAAATTAATATAGTCCTATCATATTATGGTTTGCAAACATACTTTGAAGTGGATCAGAAGTAATGAGGGTGATATATGGATTATGAATTATTCTTTCATGGTTGGATTTTAGTTAGAAATAGTGATAACCATTGAGATGGTCATTTTGGAGGGGATATTATTTATGTATAAACACTTATATCATGCAAAGGTTGGGTATGCTAGCTAAACCATTGTGGGGATGTTGGCCTTGAGGTCGAGGGAAGCCATAGGTCCCCACTCCTCAAAAATAAAATTGGAGAACTAGGGGAGTGTCCTTATATAGGAGATTAATGATTTAGGTATTGTAGACACATAAAATTTTCCACAACTAGATTCTAACTAGATTTCAGATTGATTCTTACCAACTATTGCAAATTAATCCTAGGAATCACTTAATATCCCAAATTTTCTTACACAACATTTATCAAATCTTAGAATCATGTTGAGACATCCCTAATTGGGGTACTTTATCATATATAATAATAACCTCTCATAGATTCATCCCTAATCACCTTAGGGCATCAAAACAGTCAATTTGGCCTATAGACCTATTAATTAGGGTACTTACATACTTAAATCAAATATTGAAAGAGTTAAAATCCTAATCAAAATCAATTAATAAGCTAAACCAAATTAAATGCAAATTTAAATTATCCATTTAAAATTAATGACAAACTAAAAAAGGAAATTAAAAAATCAAAATATCCTAGCCTTTCATCATTTCCTTTATGAGTTGTCAATCTATTTAAAAATATCCTAAAATATCTCATTTTGGAGAGTCATGCCTAGTAATTATAAATCATGATTACTTGATAAATATTAACTCTATTAGGTTTATATTTGACTCATTTAGGTTAGGTTTTGACCCATTTCAAGTCTTAACTCCACCTTAACTCATCTTGGGTGAGATTTAAATCCTTAGGATATAAATACAAGGCCATACCTCTTTATTTCTAAGCTTGGATATTATAGAGTTATTATACATGAATTGGTGCATAAGACTCAAGTCAATAGTGTTATAATGCCAAAATATTTAGCCAAGCAAGCCTAAGCCACTTCAAATCCAATAGTGTCAAGGAGAAAAGGATCCAAGCTTCATTTTCCACAAACTTTATGATGCACAAGCTAAGCAAGCCACTCAATAAAACATTTGGAACTCCAAATGAAGGTAAAGGATTTCATGTCTTTTATGTTTTATTTGTCATTTCACTTGTATTTTATTATTAATCTCTCCCTAAATTCTAAGCTAGGAGTTCAAGTGTTAGTGTGTATATTAGAAGTTTTATTGATTGAACTAACACCATACTAACTTCCCTTCTTGGATTCCTATGATCAAAAATAGCATGCACATTGGGACCTTAGGCCTCCCATACATGCAAGTGGATTGATATGCATCTCTTAGTTTTTCTAAAGAATGATTGACAATCTTCAAAATTTGAGTTTTAACTTGTTTTTTCACATATTTTATCTTTTAGTGACACACGGATTACATAGAGATCGATGTCGATTTCCTCTAACCGATGTTGATCTTGTTAGAATTGACGTCAACCTCTATGTGCAGAATAAATCATGGTGAAGACATTTTTAAATAATTTTTTCTTGAGTTTTCTAGTTTTGGTTGTATTTCTAAGAGCTTGAATATTGTTTTACTAACCATTTGTTTGTAGGATCTACTAATATTTTTTGGTTTTATGCTCATCTTGTTAACCATATTTTTGTGAAAAACATATTCTATTTTCCTATTTTTGTAGGTAAGGAGGAACCAACATTGAACTTTATTGACTAACATCAATCCCTATGTTGACTAATCAACATCAATTTCATTAGACTGACATCAATCCCTATGTGGATCAACGTCGATCTTTGAGACAAGAAAATAGAGAAACTTGAGAGATAATCTCAAAATCTTGTTTTATCATTCACATTTGGGCTTATAAGTAGTAAAAAACCCTCTAAAATTTTTAGGACCTAAGCTAGGAAAAGGCAACAATTTGAAAGTGGTCAAGTCTTGAACATTTTTGTTTAGAACCTAAAAGGAATGTAGTTGTTTTTATGCTTAGTTGATTTGTGAAAGTTTTTTAAATATTTTCAACTAAGACCAAACAGAAAATTTTCATAAAAATTTTACTTTGGTGCATTAAAATAAATGCTCATACTTAGATACATAATCTTAATAGTGTTTATTTTATGCTTGTTCTTTCAAATTTGTTTATTTTTCACAAAATAATTAATGCATATATGCTCTCCCCCATCCCATTTAGGAAAATCAGGTGACCAAAAGCACTCATTCATTCCCTTTTTTGGTTTAGTCCAAAAACATGAAAATAATGTCATTAAAGATCTCCTCAAATCTTTATGGTTTGGGTGATCTAAACATGACCCTAAATTATTTTCATTTGTCTTTTATTTTCTTACATTTTGTCTTGTGAGTGAGATTTCATCACCTCCTCATGGGTTCTCTAGGGAAGAGTTGACATAGGAATTCATCTCCTGGCATCATTTCAACCCCACTCTATAGTCGGGTATACAAATTTAGGTCAACTTATTGGGATGTTTGTTTAAGTAATTAAGCAAACTCCATTAGTGAGATATTACCTTAGACCATAGGGGAAACTCAGACATCACACTACATTAAGTAAGTGATGGATGTAGTGGTTGTGAAAAGGACAAGACCTTTTCACAACAAGCTAATTGATGTGGATCTAAATGACATGATCATATCTTATGTTATCCATACTTGAGACCATCTATAAATGCACAAAAATTTAGTTGTAGAATAACCCCACTTGTCATGGACATATTATTTATGTAGGGTGAGTATCCCGAAGTTACATGTCATAGTATAAAATCTTGGGAGAAAAAGGGGCCTAAAAACACTACTTTTTATGCACTTTTATTTTTAGATTGACACTTAAAATCCTCTCAAGAATAAGTATATTGACAAAAGTTAATAGTATTATGCAACCTTGTCAGTTTGAGGATCTAAGATTTTACACTTAGGTGTTTTATGTCATTTTATCCTTTGTTTAATGGTTTTGAGTCTAATATATCTATTTTGTTTTTTATGCCACATCAAAATGAGTTTTGCAATTTATCCTTTATTTAATGGTTTTGAGTCTAATATATATATTTTGTTTTTTATGCCACATCAAAATGAGTTTTGTTTATACATCACTCCATTGTTTGAGGAGGCATTACGTCTCCCATTTAACATCATACCTTTGCATTAGTATTTTTTATAAATATTTGTGTGTGTGTAACTTGATTGGAAAAGGTAATGTTATGTTTCCCAAATCATTTCAATTTTTTTATGACTTTGAGTCCTGAAACCAACCATTGATTATATATTTAGAGCATGATAACATCATTACACTGCTCAAATTATTTCATATATTTATTTTCCTTGTGTCAAATGCCATTTTTTGAAACCAAAACATGTGTGCCTTTTTATATCTATGCTTCATGTTGTTATGCTATTTAATTTTATCTAGATTATTTATTCAAAGAGCCTAGTTTTCATTATTTTTTATGCCTTTATTTGGGATAAATAGCTTATATTCCCTATGCCTTTTTTTTCATGCCTTATGCTAATTGACCAAATTTATGTTTGATTTTGAATTCCAAGTTTAGGCCAAAGTGTTTCATATTTTTTAGATTAAATTTCTTACCTTGCTTTTAAGTATAGATTTTGTGCCTTGTTTTTCCAAAAGACCTAGCATATGCCTATTTTGAGCCTAGATTTTATGTTGTGTTTGGCCAAAAGACTTATCAACTTTTGTTTTCTTAGAGTATATCTGTTTGAAATACTTTGTACCTAGATATTGTTGTGATGTTTTTATTTAGCCACTTGACCTTTTGGTTAAGACATTTAACTTTAGGCTATTTTGTACCAAGTTTTACTATAGGTCATTTTGGAGATATAGCTCCACTCATAGACCAAGTTAAACCAAGTTTGGATCTTTTTTCATTTGGACATTATTTTTTAGAGTTTGTATAACTCTAGGCCTTTTGTATAATATTCATCATTAATGTGCATATGTTTTGTTACAATCATAATCAAGACATGTAAAATCCAAGTTATGATAGAATGGTCATGCAAATTGACTTTGTTCAAGACTCGTATGATGAATAAATGGTTTACAAGATAGGTCCATATCCTCCTTGTAATACTTAATCTAGGGAACAAAACCAAGCATCAAATTTGGTGATACCTTTTTCAAATTGGTTGATATACGATCTTCTCCCTCTAGCCACTCATGGTGTCTGATCCTCCACCTATACCATTAACCCTCCTTTAGCTTGTGCAAGAAATCATGTTCCACAACGTCTAAGGCTTACCATATTAAGACCCCATTCTTTGGCTTGCACGAATAACCATGCTCCACAACACCTTACCATTTCTATTCTAGGACCTCATCCTTTAAATTTTGATAGAAACCAAGATCTGAAATTCCCTACCATTACCATTTCAAGCCTTCCATATATGGTAATGTATTATCCCAACATATTTGTTCAATCACAACTCGATGGGTCACAATTATCATGTTAGGCCATAAACCAACCTTTGTTAAGCCTATCATTATCCATACATCAGTCATTCCTCTGTTGGCCATATTATTTTTATTAATGTCAAAATATTAGGCATGATTGATGGAGAGAAGAGCATGTTTTAAAGTTGCACAATACAAAGTTGTCATGTTTTTATAGAGATCATTTTTGGACCACTTTAAGAGCAATTAATAGAATATCTATTATGGGTTTTTCAAGATCATCTTAAATATATGATCTACAGGTCTAGTTGAGAATAAATGAGCTTATAATTAATTTATCTTTTCTCTCAAACATTATAGGGTTTCTTAGTTAAACCTTAAGGGTTTAATCCATGGCATTCATAGGCATGTTCTATTTTTATGTTGACTTGCTATAGATGGGAACCAATTACTTAAGTTATAAATCCATGGCATTCATAGGCATGTTCTATTTTTATGTTGACTGGCTATAGATGGGAACCAATTACTTAAGTTATAACTTAAATCCTCCTCATCATTATGAAATTGGTCCCTTCAACCTAGTAATTACCATCTTGACTAATGTTCTAAGACCTTAATATTTCCTAAGTATTAGACTTAAGATTTATCCTAGATAGATCAATAGTTAACATTTAATTATACATTAAAGATCCAATGAAGTGTAGTAGAGTTAATTTGTCAAAGGCACCTCTAAGTAAACATGTAGTGACAAGTGTCACAATCATAGAGCTTACATAGTAAATATATAGAGTGATTTAAAGTCAAAAAATTAAGGATTAACTCAAGGATGCCAAGTGTCTCAATAGTGGGAACTAACAGTAAAGGTGCATAAGGCACGTGAGGGTACCAAGTGTCACATTAATGGGATCTAGTTAGAGATAAATTTTGAGCTTATCAGAAGATTGAACAGTGAGTGTGTGATCATGTAATGAAGATCTAACAGAGTGAGTGGACTTAAAGGGTTTAAGTGCTCAATGTTTAATGACATAGAGGCAAGATAAAGATTGGGCTACTTTAACAAGATTGATAAAATGTATTTATTTCAAAGTCTTAAGAAGCAATGAGATTAGACTATGTGATCAAAGTTTAACATTAGATAGAGTTAAATTCCATGCAACTTTACATATCTAAAGGAATGTGGGAGCTCAAATCAAAATATCTAATAGATGCATTTTAAATCTAGAACATTAAAGCTCAAAAGTGTACAAAGACCCAACATATCTTGTGAGTTTGTGAGAACTTGATCTAATGGATGCATTTTAAAGTTAAGAAATTTGAATGAGGATCATCAAATCATAGCATGAAACTTTAGATCAATGGTCAATATTTAAATATATGTTCATCCCAATGGTTAAGTAGAAGAACATGTAGGTAAGCCATAAAATATGACATAGATAATGAAATTAATTGTGGTGATCAATCAAATTTATGTAATATGGCATGTGTATCAAAACTAAAGCCCATTATATGTTAAAAAATTGTAATGAGACCAATAATTATAGAGGTAATCATGAATTCAAGACATAAGAAACTTATTGTTAAAGACATGAACTAATGTCCAATAGAATAGAGCATGATGTGTTAGCAAACAAGTGTGAACATAGAAAAGATATGAAACCTAGATCAAATGCTTGTGTGTGTGTGTGTGTGTGATCTAGGTTTTAAAAAAATCTATTAGAGATATTACTATTGTACAGAGTCAAATTGAGAGAGAGAGAGAGAGAGAGAGAGAGAGAGAGAGAGAGAGAGAGAGAGAGAGAGAGAGAGAGAGAGAGAGAGAGAGAGAGAGAGAGAGAGAGGCATAGAGGAAGAGAATGATGAAGTGTGTCAAATAGAAAAATATAGAGACACAAAGATAGAGGGGTAGAGTGGAAGAGAAGAGAGAGATGTGCAAACCATGATTAGTTACAAACCATAACTATAATATATAATTAAAATTGGATTAATTTATGAATCAACATTGTAATCTAGAGTTATAGCTCCATAATATAGATCTCATTGGTAGGTTCCATCAAAAGAGCTAAATTGGTGCATAGTTAGGGATTTGGTGCTTCTTTAGAGTAGGTGCTCTTAAATTAGGGTATTGGTGTCTCCTTAAACATTGTAATCAATGAGGTTCTTGATTGTGAGGCTAGATTAGAATAGTAGATTCTAGCAGCTATTCTCATAGTGGTTTTTTCACTGTATATCTAGTGTTGTGTCTATTTATGTGTATGTGATATCTGCATATAGTTTTAATCTAAATTAAAAAGTTTTGAAAAGGATTAAGTTAATAAATATACTAATTCACCCCCCTCTTAGTAGATATTTGTGTTCCAATAATTGGTATTAGAGCCCTAGTTCCTTAGAAGAAGCTTAATCATCTCAAGTAGATCTTGGATGGTGAACACAAATAACTAATCAAGAATGTTCTTACTCAAACAAAGCACCTCTCTTTGATGGATCAAACTATTCATTTTAGAGCATTGGAATGGAATCATATTTATCTTCATTAGGGTTTGATGTATGGATGTCTATTTTAAATGGATATACATCCGCTACTACAACTCCTACTGATCATGATTCAAAAAAGGTATATGAGAGAAATGTCAAGGCTAAGAATGTTATTCTATGTGGATTGTCTAATTAATTTTTTTTCAAAGTGATGCATTGTCAAAATACATAGGATATTTAGAAAAAGTTAAAGAGCATCTATGAAGGTGATGAAAAGGTAAAGTAGGCCAAGATACAAACATTCAAAGGCAAGTTTGAAAGCCTTAAAATGAATAAATAAGAGAAAATTGTAGACTACCTCCTCAAAGTAGATGAAATAATCAATGTAATTAGAGGCCTTAGAGAAGATATGAAAGATCTTGTCATTGTCAAAAAGGTCCTAAGATCTCTACCATCAAGGTATGACTCAAAAATATTTGTAATAGAGGAAGTAAGAGATCTAGATAAACTCATTGTTGATGAGTTGCATGGAACATTCACAACCTATGGGATGAGAGTGGGAGAAATAAATACCTTCAAGAGATAAGTTGCATTGAAAGCATCCAAACTAGTAAAGGTAGAAGTACCTACATCCATATCTAAACAGACTGATGAAGAAGAAGACAACTTTGTCAAAAGATTAAAAAGAGAATCTAAAAATTACAAAGGTAAGTTACCCTTTAAATGCTTTAACTATGGTAAAGTAGGACATTTTACTGCTAAATACCCTTATAAAAAAAAGGATAAGTTTGATAAATAAGAGGATATAAAAATGATGAAACCCCACTATTCCAAGAAGAAGAACTTCTTTAAAAACAAGAAAGGCCTATACACAAAAGAAGATAGTGATTCATTGGATTATTGTGATAGTTATGATGATGACCATGACTATGATTTTATGGTTGAGGAAAAGGAAGTCTTATTCATGACATTAGGATCATCTTCTTTGGATCAAGAATAATTTAAATACTTAGATGAATAAGAGGAAGGAGAAGTGGATCTAAAATTTGAAATCATCTATGCTCTAGATGAAATTGACATGTTGAGAAAAGAGAACTCAAAATATAAGAAGCTTAGACAAAAGGAGATTGAAAAAATGTCCAAAAGTATTAAAAAATCTAATCATATGGTGTTAATCCTAAAGACACAATTTTAAAAGGAGAAAATAATAGAAGATGTAGTCAAACTTGGAATGCAATCTAAATATGATGAGTCCATGAGGTTAGAAGCAAAAATAGTGACTTTTAGAAAAGAACTTGATATAGATAAAGAATAAATAGACAAAGGTCTGAAGCTAAAAAGAGAATTAGACATTCTTGATGATTTTATCAACTCTCCAAAGCCTTCAAAAGAGAGATTTGGTCTTGGTTATTAAAAGGGGGAAAGTCCCATAACTAGTACATTTGCTAACCTATATGACAACTTCAAAGTGGAAGGAGAATAAAGAGAAAACTTGTAAGAATACAAATATAAACATAATCACTATTGATGTGAATAAAGATGAAGGAGAAAAAAAGCTTTAATAAATGAAGAAGATAAATGATAAAATACCTACAAACTCAAGGAAGATGTGGAACACAAAGGTAAATGATGTAGATGGTTACATGAGAGTGAGAGACTTGAAGAAGCTAGAGTTTAGAAGAGCCCCTCATCCTACACAAATAAATGTTATGACCATGTATTCCTCATCTTTATATGCTTATTTTTATACATGGAATCAATTTGGTCATAGGGATATTGATTTTCGAGTTGTACCTAAAATGAAAACAAATTTTTTAACCAGAAATCCCTTTGAAACCTTGTTAGATACAAATGTAATATGCTATAATTGAAATAATTTGGGTCACATAGCTAAACAATGTAGAACAAACTTTGTAATACCAAAAATACAAAATAAAATCATGCCTCCCAGTGTGAACAAAGGTTCACAAGTATCTGATATAAGGAAAAATAACCCAAACAAGAGACTTAAGGATGTGTGGTAATTGAAAGATCAACCTATGATTTTTCAAACTGCACTCCATGCCAAAGAGAAAAATTTGTGGGTAATAAATAGTGGTTTCTCAAAACATATGACTTGACACAAGATCAATTTCATCAAATTGAGAAAATATAAGGAAGGATCTATCAGCTTGGGATACAACATTGTATTAAATATATAAGGTAAAGGAACCTTGAACATAGATGGAAAACTACCTACACATGTTGTCCTTTATGTTGAAGGATTGAAACATAATCTACTAAGTGTTATCCAAATGTGTGACAATGGATATAAGGTCACATTTAATGCAAAAGGCTATAAGATAAGGAGATCTAGAGAATAGTTATATAAGGGAAAAGAACTGAAATCAATATCTATAATCTTAGTGAAGTAAATGGTAATAGTTGCCTAATAGGAAAGATTGATGAGATTTGGTTATGGCATAGAATAATGGGTCATGTCAATTTTGATAACCTAGTTAACTTGAGATCAAATAAGTGTGTTAGACATATGCCTAAGATAAAAAAACCTACATAAACTACTTTCAATGAATTTTAACAAGGCAAGTAGACAAGGGTTAGATTTCAAACAAAGGATTATGCAACTACAAAGCCTCTAGAATTAGTTCATACTAATCTTTGTGGTTTTACTAAGATAAGAGGATCTAAAAGAGAGAGATACTTCATGTTATTTTTAGATTATTACTCAAGAATGACATGGGTAACATTTTTGAAGGAAAAGTCTCATGCATTTGAAAGATTTAGGATCTTTAGGACCATGGTAGAAAATGAGATAAGATAAAAAATCAAATGCTTAAGATCTGATAGAGGTGGAGAATTCACCTCAAATGAGTTCATAGAGTAATGTGAGAAGCATGGAATCAAAAGGAATTACTCTGAAGGAAGGACTCCATAGCAAAATGGAGTTGTTGAGAGAAAGAATAGGATAGTCAAGGAAATGGCTAGAACAATTCTAAAAGAGGCCAAGTTACATGATGGATACTAGAGAGAAGTAGTCCAAACAATAGTATATATCTTGGATAGAGTTCAACTAAGGGTAAATAGTGATAAAAATCCATATGAACTATGGCATGGAAATCTTACCTTTGTTAAGTATTTTAGAGTGTTTGAAAGAAAATTCTACATCAGGACAAAATAAAATAAGTTAGGAATCTTTGAATCAAGATGTGATGAAGGAATATTTCCTGGTTAGTCCACCCAAATCAAATCCTACATATGTTACAATAAAAGGTTACACAAGATTGTAGAGAGCACCAATTTCAAGGTTGAATAAGTCTTGAAACATGTTAAACTTGACAAATAAATTTGTATTGAAGATTCATATTTTGAAGAGGAAATAGCTAATGAAGAGAATGAGGAAGTAAATGAAAAGGCACCTGAAAGATTTTTTCAAAAGGATCATCATATAGAGCAGATCATTGGTAATAAAAATGAAGGAGTTTAGATAAGGAGAAGAGTTTCAATGAATAAGGAGCAAGTAAGTTTTAATCTATTGTCTTTAATTGAGCCTAAGAGTTATGTTGAAGCCAACAAGGATGAGAACTAGCTAAAATCCATGGATGAAGAACTAAGCCAAATTGAAAAGAATACAACTTGGGAATTAGTTCCAAGACCTGAAAATAAGAATGTAATAGGTACAAAGTGGGTCTTTAAAAATAAGCTCAATGAGGATGGAACTATCATAATAAATAAGGCCATATTGGTGTGTAAAGGATATGCACAAATTGAGGGCATGGATTTTGAGGAAACATTTTCTCCAGTTGCTATATTGGAAGCCATAAGAATGTTTCTAGCATTCTTTTTTTATCATAAATTCAAAGTCTATCAAATGGATGTTAATTCTGCTTTCTTGAATGGGAACCTAGAAGAAGAAGTCTACATAAAATAACCTAAAGGTTTTCAACTATCAAAGGAAGAATATTATGTGTGTAGATTGAAGAAATCTCTAAATGGTCTAAAAAAGGCACCTAGAGCATGGTATTCAATATTAGACTAGTACCTACAACAAGAAGGATTCAATAAAGGATGTGTAAACAATAATTTGTACTTCAAATCAGAAGGTGAGCACATGTTAATTATTATTGTATATGTAGATGACATCATTTTTGGTGGTAGTAACAACATAATGTGCAAAGAATTTCCTACTCAAATGGAAAATGAGTTTGATATGTCTATGTTTGGATAACTTTCTTTCTTACTTGGAATATATATAACACAAACTAATGAAGGGATATTTATATATCAAACCAAATATGCTAAGGAAATGCTCAAGAAGTTTGGAATGGAAGATAGAAAACTGATAGGTACTCCAATGATTACTGGTTATAAGTTGATTAAAAATGATGAGTCCTTTGATGAAAATTAGACTTTGTATATATCAATGATAGATAGCTTATTATACCTAACTACATCAAGACCTGATATCATGTAAGTAGTATACATGGTTACAAGATTTCAAGCTGCTCCTAAAGAGTCACATGTCAATGCAATGAAAAGAATCTTTAGATATATTAAGAGCACAATTGACTATGGCCTATGTTATCCTAAAAGTTAATATGTCACTTTGATAACATATATAGATGTTGATTGGGTAGGAAGTGTGGATGATAGAAGAATCACTAGTGGTGGTGAATTTTTCCTTAGAAATAGACTTGCTTCATGATTGAACAAAAATCAAGAGTTAGTTACTCTTTCTATAGTAGAAGTAGAGTATGTGGTAGTAGTGTTATGTTGCAATCAAGTCTTGTGGATGAATAAAACACTTAAAGACATTAAGAAAGAATAAAAATCACCTATCTCTATTCTTTGTGAAATTCAAGTGCTATACATATATCAAATAATCCAATGATGCATTTTAGAACCAAGCACATATCAATCAAGTATTACTTCTTAAGAGAAAAGGTTGTAGATCAAGAAGTCATAATGGAGTATGTGTCAAATCAAGATAAAATTATATACATATTCACCAAACCTCTTCCTAAGGAACAATTTTAGTATATGAGATAGAAGTTGGGAGTGGTGACTCCTACATCACATCACTAGATCCTAATGATATGGCATGAGTCAAGGGGAAGAATCATAGAAACTTTGTTAATCCCTAGAAGAAGAGAGAAAAGGCAACTCAAGTATAAATAATTTTTAAAATTTGTAATGAGTTGATGGTTGTAGATTCTTAAACAAACTCTTTTATCTAATAAAAGGGAAGAAAAATTTGGACAAATAATGAGAAATTTGGAGTCCCTTTACCATTGATGTCAAAGGGGGATAAAAAGTATAAATGCTCTTTATAAAAGTTTGAAAGAGAAGAGTATATGTCCAATTTGAGTTTTGGAAAATGTGCCATTGCATAAGGGGAAGAAAGTTTGGTATAAGTAGCTTCAGTTTCATTTCATTGGAAATCAATGCAAGTATAGTCAATTCTAGATAAGGATTAGGAAAAGGATCAGAGCATTTAGTTTTCTATCAATGCCAAAGGGGGAGATTGTTGGCCATATGATTTTCATTGATGTCAACAAGGGAATTTTGGATGTCATTGATGTCAAAAGATTAGGTAGGATTGATGAAGAGAAGAGCATGTTTTAAAGTTGCATAGTATAATTTGTCATACTTTTATAGAGACCATTTCTAGACCACTTGAAGAGAAATTAATAGAAGATTGTTATGGTTTTTTAAAGAGAATCTTAAATATATGGTATATAGGTTCAATTGAGAAGAAATGAGTTCAAAATTGATTTATCTTTGCTCTCAAACATTACAAGGTTTCTCAGTTAAACCCTAAGGGTTTAATCCATGGTGTTTATGGGTATGTTATATATTTTTGTTCACTGGTCATAAATGGGAACTAGTTACTTAAGTTATAACTTAAGTCTTCCTTATTGTTGTGAAACCACCATATATGATGTTCATATGAACAAGACTGGGGATAAATATTGAAACCATTCTTCCTTGCTTTATTTTCCATTTTCACTTTTGTAATCACTTTGGACATTTGCACATGTACTTTTGTCATGTGTAAATACATGTAAAAATTTTAAAAGTCCAAATTCAACAAAGACTCTCATCTTTGACCAGGTTATAATATTTAAGTTTATTCTCAAGGCTTCTCCCTATATATAGAGTGAGCCTCTTTTGTAAAAGGGGATCTTTTTGATAATCAAGAGCAAAAACTCTGCCCAAATTGAGATGCTTCTTGAGACTTTGATCTCAAATTGTAAATCATATTTTCCTGAATTAATGAGAAAGCATGTTACTTTCAGACTTTGTGTTGGAATAACTTGTGTTATTTAGAAGATTGTTCTTATGTCCTTTTCCTAATAATCTCTCACCTATTTTATTAAACAAGCAAACTATGTGGAAATTATCTGAAGATGTTCTAAAGTTAATTATGAAGACTTTATGCTGCTACAATTACCTTTAAGTCATGTTTTTCATATTTTAATGACAAGGGTATTAGAAAGGCTTTGAATTGCTTCTATCCTTTGTGATATTATGCTTTGTTGTAGTTTTCGGTGGAGACTTTGAGCTGCACTTCACCCTACTGTTACATACATTCTAAATCATTAAGGGTAACAATGAAAGACTTTGTGCTTTCTTGGGTTTCTCATGGATCTAGTTACTACCCAAGAAGGTTTTTTGCTATTTGTTGACCATCATTTATGAGAGAAAAGAAACGCTTTCAGTCATTAACTAGGATTTCTCTTTGGCCTTGTAAACATCATCTCTAAAAAAAGAGAGATGGATGGTGTAATCTCACCCCTAAGTCTATTTTTAGTTTATATTAATATATAAGTAGTTTATATGGAACCTCCCCTTGATGAGAGGAGAGATTTATCTCACTATGATGTGGTAAACCTGCACTTTTTACCATATAAATCTCCTTGTGTTGTGGTTGATTTACCCATTTTGTTGTCAATTAGTTGACAATAAAATATTCACCCAACATAGTGGAGGAAAATATCACATAATTATCATTTATACATGTTAGGTGTATTGGCATAGGAGTATAGGACATGTTGTCATCTTGTGATGAAATGGGTAGTTAACTTATTGTATTCTTGATTTATATAAAAGAACTTACATATGCTAGTCTTGAAGATAATTGTTCCTATCAAAAGATGTGATGAATTTAGCCATAATTTAGAGGAAAGAGTGTATGGATCCCTCATGGAATAAATATTACTCATCTAGTGGTATTCCCTTGAGAGTCTTGGAAAGAACCTCATTACTACTCCATCCCAAGGTAGGAGTACCCTAATGGTAGTGGCATAGGATTTATTGTGTGCATTGGATCCCCACCTCCTTTGAACTTGGGGAGATATGTTAGGTGATGTAGAAGAGGAATCCCCTATATATTGGTGTTAAGGGGACATTTAAGATATTTAGTGTAGGTCCACATGTTGTTAAAGTCTATCATCATCATAGTGGTACTAGAATGAGGAAGTAGGGTTGTATATGGGTTTTCTTGATAAACACTAGAAGAATAGAAGATGTTGTATAAACAAGGATGGAGTAGGATAAAAAATAATTATCTAGATTAGTATATTTCACATACATATGGAAATACGGAGGGACATTGTGAGATGTGGGGGGCATCATGGACTATTATGGTAGAGTGTATTTGAATTTTTATGGTGGTGCCAATGTAGTTTATGTGTAACCTAGTGCTAAATAGGGTGGGACATAGCCTGCCTACATAGGGGTATTATACATGGGAGGGACATGGTTTGGAGGTGTAAATAATAATGGTTTCTTACTATCGCATTATTTTTTATCAGTTGAATGTAGATGTATACACTCTCTATTGGTGATTAAATTGGCACTTGGTAATATGAATGGGTTTTGGATGTGTCAAGGCTAGGGACCCCATGAGTGAGGATATCCCAAGTGGTTGGTGAGAGACTTAGATCTACAGTAGTACATGTTGTTGTAGTTGTGTAAGCATGTAGGTTTGTTATTGTGATATTTGGTAAGTTTTCATTTGAATGGGGTGAATAGGTGTCAGATAATTTGATCCCATTATATTTATGTATTCAAATCAAAAATAAAGAGTTTGTATCTTTTGGCAATTGCATCAAGGCTGTGGTTAAAAAAAATCACAATAACAACTTTTGATGGTAATTTTTAGATCTAAAATTAGGTTAAACTTAGTATTCTTGTAGTAAAATATGGGAACTTGCATGGAGGATTTTAAATAAGTATAAAAATGATTTAAAATTAAGAGGAAATAAAGAGAATCAAAAATAGGAGTGAGTTAGGCTTGATTGTAGGAAAAAACAAGGTGATAAAAATAAGAAATGTGACACTAGTCATGCAAAATACATCAAAACTAGAATCACAAGAATTAAATTCAGAACACATTTACACTATGACATAACCATTGATTTATGTAGGGGAAGTTTTTAAATCATTGATTAAGATCCCAAAATTACCTCTTAACATTACATAATTTCTAGGGTTTTAATACAAAATCATCACATATTTTTGAAACCACCGCCTAAGTTATAAAATTGCCATGATGGTTCGGTAACAAAAGGGGAAGTTTTGTAATTTGGGATGATGGTTTTTTTTATCTATATTAGTGACTATATAATGCATGGTCATTTTTTAAAATAAGGTGAAATAAGCCAGGAAATTCAAAACCAAGGGGGACAAAGGGGGTCAATAGAGGAATAAGAAGGTAGAGGGAGGGGAAAGAGCTAGAGAGTTCCTTGTGAAGCACAAAACAAGAGGTCATTTCATAATCATTGTATTTTTATTGTAATAATAATTATATTTTTATTGTAAGTGTCACACCATGTAAGTTTTGGGTAGATATAGGGACCAGTCCCACTTCCACTAGTGAATTTCATAGTGTTATATTCAAACCATAGTTTATGATGGTTTGCACACTTCATGGATAGCCACTTATGATCTAGCATTATAAGTCAAATGCTAGTTTGATAAGTCATATCCACATTTTATGTGGGTTTATTAGTGTTATAGATGAATATTGAAGCTTCACATTGGGTTTTAAACCTTATTATATAAGTTTCAAGATCCATACTTCTATTCAAGATATCTTGAACAAACATATTATTAGGGTATATGGATACCCACATCATATGGAATAGATAGAAAGATGGAGAAAAGATAAATAAGGAAATAAAATATAAAAAAAATAAAAATGGATAATTCATTCATGCTGGGTTCACCAATTTGTATGCACACAAATAGCACATGCTAAAATGTGCACTTAACTTATCGAGTCCCAATTGAGACAACTAACATAATGTATAGATTACAGGTGGAACTAGGGATTGGGTTGATTTTTTTTGGAATGGGTTTTAGAATGACATGTGGTGAAGGATGTTTAAATTGGTACCAAAGGATTTATATTATGTCACACTTATCATTTAGATCATCTAACTATGTGGAAATGGAACTCCAAATTCCCTCAGTGTTAGAAATGACAAGGCAAAGCTCTTGATCGATACTCAGGATGTCAAAGTAGGAATGATTTGTCTAATTAAATCAATAGATATGGTTGAATAATAAACATTTAATATTCCCTATCAATTTTATACACAAATTTGAATTATATATGATGAGGTTAGCACCTATGAGAAAAAGGGGGAAATGGGGTGAGTGTGACTAGGAAAGAATGACGTTATATTGATGGCCTCAATTTTGGGAAAGGATGATTATGTGTGGATCAATGTCAGGAATATAGAGCATAAATCTCTAATTCCACCACCTATTAGGATCCTATAACTCACTCTGATACCAAATGGTAAGTACCTTAAAGCTCAATTGATTACCTTGTATATAAGCAACTAAACACAGAATTAAACCAGAAGTAGTAAGTAACTAGAATTCAAAATTAGCAAAGAATAGATGATACAAGAAATAATACAATATGTATTAACACTCTTCTAGAAGGAAATACAATGAAGAAATCTCGCTCTTCCCACACCTCTTGGGTGTCCAGTAATTCTCCCTCAAGAGTTCTCTCTCTCTCACATACACAATCAATTACAACCACAACTCAACACAGAGTTATTCCCTCCAGTGATAATCAACCCAATGGTTGTTTCACACACACACAAGTAGATATCCCTAATCTTGCACTCTTGTAGATCTAACTGACCTTACTTATAATGTAGATCTCCCTGATCTTGCACACTTTCAGATCTAACTGATCTTACACTCGAAAGGATCTTGTCCTTATCCTTTACAAGTCCTTGACCTTGTCCTTTACAAGTCCTTGATTACAATACAGCCCCATGGGTCTCTTAAATAGATCCCCAAGAAAATAATAATTATAATAGTGGACTTTAGACTAAAATTAGTCTTTTACATGCAAACTCATTGGTCGTCTAAAATTAGACTAGTTCTAGAATGCATAGGTGACCGACGTCAGTTTCTGTCTAACTGATGTCAGCTGACCCCTAACCGATGTCAGTTACTATGTAGATGACTGACATTGGTTGGCCTACCAACATCAGTTACTCTGTAACTCAGTAACCTCCTCCATTTGCATCAATGAAGCTTTTAGCTCCATAACTTAATAATCTCCCACTTGGAGATAAATAGCTGCACCTGTACCTGTATGACAACGTCCTCTAATTTATTTCTAGCTTGTATCCCCATCTTAAAGTTTAGTCTTGAAGACCAAAAAAAATTGAATGAAGATTCAACTTCTCCTTTGTTCTTGGCTTTGTTAACATATCCATAGGGTTCTTATCCTTGCTAGCCTCTGTGACTACAACAACCTTTTATATCTCTGAAATCTAGCTAACCATCATTCCACCAATAGTGAACACATATCCTATGGTGCTTCTCTTGCCATCCAAGTCCCCTGCCATATCCGAATCTACATACCCATGTAGAGAAGTGCTTGACCCTACATAGCATAAATACCTGTTGTTTGTCCCTCTCAGATATCTGAGAATCCACTGAACTACTTTCCAGTGTTCCTTTCCTGGATTGGCCATAAACTTGATGACAACTCCCACTACTTGGCCAATATCAAGTCTAGTGCATACCATGTACTCAACCTCATCATGTGATTTAGGACACTGTTCATAGCTCAACTTGAACTGTCCAACCATAGGTGTGTTAACCGGTTTTGTATCCTACAAATTGAACCTCTCCACTACCTTATTCACATAATCCTCTAGAGACAAAATCAACCTGTGACTTTCCCTATCTCTAGAAATACTCATGCCAAGGATTTTCTTTGCTCCTCCTAAATCCTTCCTGGCACATGTCTGAGCTACTTTTACATTTAGCTCAGCAAATCCCTACATGTGTGACCCTGCAACAAGCATATACACTACATACAGTAACAAGATAATGTAGCTATCATTATCCAACCTGGTAAAATAAACACAATGGTCACATTGACATTGACTAAAGCCATGCTTTGTCATAAACCTGTCAAACCTATACCATTGTCCTGGAGCTTACTCAAGACCATATAACATGGCCTTCTGTCTCACTTCTCCATTCTTCTCCTTTCTTTAACTTGTAAATCCATTCGTCTTTCAGTGCTTTATTTTTGGCTGACAACTCAACCAAATCCCACATTTGGTTCTTTTCCAAGGAATCAATTTCCTCATTCATGCCATGCTCCCACTATTTCCTAGATTCTACCTACATTGCCTCTTCAAAACTTCTTAGTTTTCCACCATCAGTGAGCAACAAGTAACATAAAGAAAGGGAATAATGAATTTGAGGCTTACTTGCCCTTTCAATCCTCCTTATGGGCGTTTGAGACTCTTTGACAACTTGTTGTCTGCCCAAAATTCATTCTAACAGTGACCGATCTCAGTCATCTCTGGCTGACCTCAGTTTGCACCCAACTGATGTCATTTCCACCTAATCACCAATGTCAGTTCCCTGACTAACGTTAGTGTCCACCTGCCTGACATCACCGACTTCAGTCTGCACCTGACCGACATCAGTTCCTGCCTAATTGTTGACGTCAGTTTTTTGACTGACGTCAGTCTCTGTGTTTTCTTGTGAGTGATGATTTTTATTTGTGAGCTCATTTTGAATCATAAACTTGTCCAAATCAACATTGCCTTGCTCAAAATTATTTAGCCTCTTGAGTTGATCTCTGTCCATCATCTTTTCCTTGAAAACCAAGGCTTTCCAGTTCTTAAAAGTGTCAAAAACATGAGACTTAAGAACATGCATTCCCTTCTCTCTCATGTGACCAAGCCTACAAAGCCACATCTTTGCATCTACATCTAAAGTAGATAAAACAGAAGGAGAATCAGTAATACAAGTAGATAGATAAAAATGTACCTACTTTCTTACCTCTTGCTAATACAAGTGCACCCTTGGAAACTTTCCAAGATTTCGCTGTGAGAGTTACTGTGCAACCCTCATCACCCAACTTTCCTATAGAAATTAGACCCCTCTTTAGGATGGGAACATGCATGACATCCTTCAAGACCCATATATTGCCAATCTGCAATTTCAGCTGCACTTTTCCTTTGCCAACAATTTGACAAGGCTTACCATCCCCTAAATAAACTTTTCCAAAGTCTCCATGGACATAATCATGAAAAAATTCCCCATTTGGGGTTGCATGGAAAGAGGCACTAGAATCTAAAACCCAAGATTCTACTTTATCTAAGGAACATACAAGAGCATCATGTGCAACAATACCTACATCTTTTGCTTCTTCATTTCCTTCATGCTGATCTTCTACCAACCAACAATCTTTCTTTACATGCCCTTTCTTTCCACAATTCTAGTAGGTTATACTACCATACCTAAATTTGGATCTCCTACCTATCTTTGACCTTGATTTCCCTTGCTCGACCTTCTCTTTTTGCTTTCCCCTGCTTTCAACACTCAAAGCATTACCTGATGATTCCCCTATGCTTTTCCTATGAATTTCTTCATTCAAGATTACACTAAAAACATCATCAACTTTCAAGATATTTAAAGTAGACGCAGTATTACTTACTGCCATTACCAAGCTATCCCAACTTTTATGTAAAGAGCATAAGATTAAGAGAGCCTTAATTTCATCATCAATAACTATTTTGACTAAATTTAACTGGTTTAACAAACCATGGAAATCACTAAGACAACTATATATAGATCCACCTTCCAGCATTTGCAAATTAAATAATTGCTTCATAAGAAATACCTTATTCAAAGTTGAGGGTTTTTCATATAAATTTGCCAAAGATTCCATTAACTCTACCGTTGTCCTTGCCTGAGATAAGTTGGAAAACACAAAAGCTACCAAGGTCAGCCTTATAGCTCCTAGAGCCTTTTTGTCAAGAACCTTCCATTCTTCATCTTGCATACATGTGGGCTTACTTGAAACCCCACCCAACGGTAAATATAGATCTTTTTGATATAGATAATCCTCTATCTGCATCTTCCATAATTGATAATTCTTGCCATTGAATTTTTCCATTCTTAGCATACTTTCTTTTGCCATTGCTTTACTCCCACTCAAACAAAAACCCCTGTGAGTGATCTGTAATCAAAAAACACTAACCTGCTCTCCCACTTGTTAGTTGATCCTACCTCTGATACCAACTGTCAGGAATCTAGAGCACAAAGCTTTGACTCCACCACCTATTAGGATCCTGTAGCTCACTCTAATACCAAATGGTAAGTACCTTAGGAGCTCAATTAATTACCTTGTATATAAGCAACTAAACATGAAATTAAACCAGAAGTAATAAGTAACTAGAATTCAGAATCAATAAAGAATAGATGATACAAGAAATAATACAATATGTATTAACACTCTTCCAGAAGGAAATACAATGAAGAAATCTCACTCTTCCCACACCTCTTGGGTGTCTAGTAATTCTCCCTCAAGAGTTCTCTCTCTCTCACATACACAATCAATTACAACCACAACTCAACACAGAGTTGTTCCCTCTAGTGATAATCAATGCAATGGTTTTTACACACACACACACACACACACACAAGTAGATCTCCCTGATCTTGCACTCTTGTAGATCTAACTGACCTTACCATGTAGATCTCCTTGATCTTGCACACTTGTAGATCTAACTGATCTTACACTTGAAAGGATCTTGTCCTTGTCCTTTACAAGTCCTTGACCTTGTCCTTTACAAGTCCTTGATTACAATATAGCCCCATGGGTCTCTTAAATAGATCCCCAAGCAAACAATAATTAGAAAAGCGGACTCAAGACTAAAATTAGTCTTTTACATGCAAACTCACTTTCCATCTAAAATTAGACCAGTTCTGGAATGCACAAGTGACCGACGTTAGTTCCTATCTGATCGATGCTGGCTGACCCCTAATCGATGTTAGTTATTGTGTAGACTAAAGATGACCGATGTCGGTTGGCCTGCCGACATCGGTTACTCAGCAACCTCCTCCATTTGCATCAGTGAAGCTTTAACTCCACAACTTAACAATCAAGGATATATTTATATTATAGAGTGTTGAGAGAGTCTACAATGAGGTACGGGATCAGTGTGAAATGAAAAACTTCTCTTTTATGCTCATTGCTAATTTCATATTAGATGTTGGTGCCAAGACCTAAGGCTCTAACTTTAGGGAAAATAATTATTATATGGAGATAATGATTCTCTAGGAGAGTCATACAAGAGGCAAGCTGATGAAATATATGATCATAAGAGATTTTTTTAAATTAGGTATGTGGTATGACTTGTTATTTTATAAGAATAAAGTTTTTATGAATGTTTGTGTTTGTTTGGACAAGGCTTTGGTTGCTTTGTTTTCTTTTTGAGGTTTTTATGATGTTTGATTAAAAGTAAAACTAACTACCTAATGAAATCAAATGATTAAAAGAAAATAACTTTGAATAGTTGAAAATAAATGAAATAATACTTATTTTTTGTATTTTTAATTTACTTTTCCAATGCGTGAAATGCTAAGAAAATAAAATCTAGATTAACAATGCAAGTATTGATTTTTATCCTTCCTAAATGAAATCTAAATTAACTTATTTTCTTTTTGTAATTTTTAAATTATGAATGACTGAATCTATTATGAAAGCTAAGGTTCCCTAAAATGCAAGTAAATTGAAAATTAGATTTAGATTCTATGTATCAATAATGCTAAGTATCTAAATATTCCTTTGCATAAGTAAGCTAAACCTAGTTTATAGTATTTCAAATGAATGTAGACTAAGTTTAAATGATTTGATTAAATAGAGGTGAATACTCATGTTCTAATTTTTTGATTTAAAAAAATCTTTTTATATCTTATGAAAATATAGAAAATTAGTGTTGAAATAACACCCTTTGTTTGCCTAGGTGTATTCTTATTTATTCATGAAATAGAAATGTGTTTCAAACTAAAAATCAACCATTTCAAGTTTGAAAATCAATGTTTTGTTTCCATAAATTTTACCTAATTTTTTACGGCAATATTGAATTTTTTTAATAAGATCTTTGATGTGTATGAAAGAAAATAAAGAAGATAATTAATGTTTCCTTTTTGGTATAAGAGAATTAGAGAGAGAAATTATTACACTAAGGAAACTTAGGATAAGTTCACGTCAAATGCATCTCTTACTTCTACAAGATTACAAAGTAAAATATGTATTTGATGTGAATTTGTCCTCAATGTACTATATCCTTCCCTTAAAATAGATTTAAATAACTCTCTAAGAAAGGATGGTAGAAAAATAACAATATAAAAATGATGATGAATAAGGACAAAAATCCAAACAAGAGAGTAAATAACTATAGATAACTAGTACACTAATTGCAATGAACTAGGTGATAATTTTATGAGTTTCCTTATATAGAATTAAATAGTTTGGCACAAAAAAATAGAGAATGAAGTTAAAAATTAATGGAAAATATGATTTGGTTGTAATAATATTTGAACACCAATCTCCATTATAAATTTTTAGATCTAAAAATCATTTAAAACTAAGGTACTTGTAGGAGAAGCATGGATCTTGAAAGGTTGAGTTTAATTGTTGGCTAACTAAATGTTAAATTTAGGAAGGATGGGGAGTGATCAAAATAATATTAGGATTGAATTGGTTAGTCATGAGGTGGACTCAAGGTAGAGAATGAAATAAATGAGAATAAAAACATGAAAATGCATTAAAAAACTCAAGTTATGGAGGCTAAAATAACATGTGGATTAGTGGTGATGTAAAACCCCTATTTATAGGGGTAGTTATGCAATCTCCACTCTATGTGATAGAACCACCCTATCCAATGAAATAACAACACTATAAAAAACCACCATGTTAGTAACATCTCCTTCATGACTATTTTCTAAACCATCATGCTGGTTTCATCACCTTCAAGGTGGTTTTGTTACCTAGAACAATGGTGGTGTCCCTTATGTAGGGTTTTCAAAAACAAGATAAAAGAAACTACAAAGGCTAAAAATAGAGATTTTGAGGAATTCAAGAAAGATACAAGGGTAGAGTATGGGCTATAATGTTAGAGAGAACCCATTTGATCATAGTTCATATATCATTACATCATCATTTAACATTTATCATAAATATCACACTTTAAAAAAATTAGGTGCATTAATGGACTATCTAGTCATTTTAGTGCAAAGTATATGACTTCTATGTTTAATTGAGATGAGTCACTTTATTTGAGTGATTCCAATATTTTTACCTAGATGCTACCATTCCCTCATCTTTATACCTTTATTCTGCATGGAATTGTTTAATATAGTCATGACTTCTTTATGAACATTTGAATTCCAAACCTCCTACCTCTATAAGGATATAAGATGATAACACGTGACATTCTCAAATTGAATCATAGAGTTATGAAACTATGTGTATTCATTCCACCATGTTTTTCACTTTTGAAAATAAACCTTTGCGATGTTGGGAAAATGTGACATGTGGCATAGATAGAAGGTTTGAATGGGTCTATTATAAGTTATGTATTATGAAGCCAATAGATAATGACAAGTGACACCTTACCACTGGGTCACAAGCCCATAAACTATAATACATTCTTAAATTTGGATTACTCAATGCATTATGAGGATGAAAATGAATGTGGTAATCCCATGTGGAATGTTTATAATAATTTACATACCCTTGAACTATAATGCATTTCTTAAGTCATTATGGGGTTGCATAGATATGAAAATTTGACACTTGGCATGATTTGGATGGCTCATTCTTTGTAAAGAATAACCTTGACTATGAATACAAATGTACATGGGGCTAAGTGATGCAACCAAATAAAATATTTACATGTGGAACTTGATTATACCAGGACTTGAAACATTGCATGTGAAATTTAAGGAAAAACTAGAATTATTATGAAGTTGTAAAAATGTGACATGTGGTAAAGACTAGACTTGAAAGTTTGAAAAAAAATGTGCCAGTGGGATTTTATGAGAATGGGACATGTCACTTGAACAAGTGAAAATAGTCCAAACTCCTCTTGATTAGTGTGTGATTGCATGCAACTACATGGGAATAAGTACAACTATGTGTAATTAGGTGTGACTTTGAAAATCAAATGAAAACACTAAAATCAAATATTTAAAAGATAGATAAAAAAATAGATTTTTGTTAAGTTAGAGTTCTATACAAATTCATAAGAATCTCATGATTCAAAATGTCAAAATAATTTATGCACTGAGATAATTCCTATATAAATGCACTCAAACATTGAATTATAAGTTAAAGAACAAAAAACTTATAAATAACTAGTCAAATTTAAATTGGATTATTTAATGACCTTACATATTCATCTCAAAACCTTGTATTTATCCAAGTAAATACATCTAAACTATCTAGTTATTCCTTCAAAACTAGATAGGGAACGTTAGTGATAACAAATGGATACTTAGACAAGAAAACATTGTGCAATGTTTAGGACCTAGAATATCTAGTTAAAAAATGGAGATATATCAAAAAGGATATCCATGGATTCCATAATCCTAATAGAACTATGGTTTTAGATTTGGACCTTCCAAATGACATACTAAACTTCTTACACCAATTGAAATAACCACATGTGTGTGTTTTGATTAATTACTTTTCAATTGAGATTGAATGTTTTAGATAAATATTAGTTTCACAAATAATATATTCTAGGATGTTTCATTTATCACTTTACACGCACACACACACACACACACACACACACACACACACACACACACACACACACACACACACACACACACACACACACACACACACATGTTTAAATATATATATATATATATATATATATATATATATATATATATATATATATATATATATATATATATATATATATATATATATATAACCTTGATAGAGATAAATTTGGCTCCACTCTAGGCTTTGCTCCATTTCTAGTTAGGTGTCCATAGCCTATATGGAGATTATCCAAGTCACTTTATTAAGAGAAAGCCTTTTGATTTTTTATTTAATAAATTTGTTTCTCTATAACTTTTAATTAAATAATTTATTTTTTTAGAAGGTTGGAAATAAATACAGTCAAATTGAGAGTATCCATAAAAAATTTATTTTTATAAACTTTCCTCTTATAATCCATTTCCTCTCTCTTTAAATTTTTTATGTTTTAAGTGTTGTGAAGTCTTTTATTAATTCAATAAAAAGTGTTATTGAATTCATATTATATTTATATAAAAACAACCTTAATGTTAGTAAGAACATGCAATAACCAAAGTTCATCATTGATGTATTTTGAATCATTTATGTGTGTATACATACATACACATGTATGTATGTAAATATATATGTATGTGTATTTGTATGTATGTATATATCTATATATATATATATATATGTATCTGTGTGTGTGTGTGTGTGTGTGTGTGTGTGTGTGTGTGTGTGTGTGTGTGTGTGTGTGTGTGTGTGTGTGTGTGTGTGTGTGTGTGTGTGTGTGTGTGTGTGTGTGTGTGTGTGTGTGTGTGAATTTCTTAGGTGGGGAATGGATTTGGCATTGTTTTTCTACTAGCCAAGCAAATATAAACTTGATAGAGATAAATTTGTGATTGCATGTAACTACGTGGGAATAAGTACGACTATGTGTAATTAGGTGTGACTTTGAAAATAAAATGAAAACAATAAAATCAAATATTTAAAATGTAGATGAAAAATAGATTTGTGTTAAGTCAGAGTTCTATACAAATTCATAAGAATCTCATGATTCAAAATATCAAAATAATTTATGCAATGAGATAATTCCTACATAAATGCACTCAAACATTGAATTATAAGTTAAATAAAAAAAAACTTATAAATAACCAATCAAATTTAAATTGGATTATTTAATGACCTTGCATATTCATCTCAAAACCTTGTATTTGTCCAAGTAAATACATCCAAACTATCTAGATATTCCTTCAAAACTAGATAGGGCACGTTAGTGACAACAAATGGATACTTAGACAAGAAAACATTGTGCAATGTTTAGGACCTAGAATATTTGGTTAAAAAATGGAGATATATCAAAAAGAATATCCATGAATTCCATAATCCTAGTAGAACTATGGTTTTAGATTTGGACCTTCCAAATGACATACTAAACTTCTTACACCAGTTAAAATAACCACATGTGTGTGTTTTAATTAATTATTTTTCAATTGAGATTGAATGTTTTAGATAAATATTAGTTTCACAAATAATATATTCTAGGATGTTGCATTTATCACTTTTCACACACACACACACACATACATATATATTTATGTATATATGCATGTATATGTGTGTGTGTGTATGTATGTGCATATATATATATATATATATATATATATATATATATATATATATATATATATATATATATATATATATATGAATTGCTTATGTGGGTAATGGATTTGGCATTACTTTTCTACTAGCCAAGCATCCATAACCTTGATAGAGATAAATTTGGCTCCACTCTAGGCTTTGCTCCATTTCCAATTAGGTGTCGATATCCTCTATGGAGATTATCCAATTCACTTTATTAAGAGATAGCCTTCTGATTTTTTATTTAAGAAATTTGTTTCTCCATAACTTTTACTTAAATAAAAAAAATTTAGAAGGTTGGAAATAAATACAGTCAAATTGAAGGTATCCCTTAAAAAAAAAATATATAAACTTTCCCCTTATAATCCATTTCCTCTCTCTTTAAATTTTTTATGTTTTAAGTTTTATGAAGTCTTTTATTAATTCAATAAAAATTGTTATTGAATTCATATTATAGTTCATAAAAACAACCTTAATGTTAGTAAGAACATGCAATAACCAAAGTTCATCATTGATGTATTTTGAATCATTTATGTGTGTGTATACATACATCCATACATATGTATGTAGATGTGTGTGTGTGTGTGTGTGTGTGTGTGTGTGTGTGTGTGTGTGTGTGTGTGTGTGTGTGTGTGTGTGTGTGTGTGTGTGTGTGTGTGTGTGTGAATTTCTTAGGTGGGGAATGGATTTGGCATTGTTTTTCTACTAGCCAAGCATCTATAACCTTGATAGAGATAAATTTGGCTCCACTTTGGGACTTGTTCCATTTCCAATCAGGTGTCCCTATCCTTGATGGAAATTATCCAAGTCACCTTATTAAAGGAAAGCCTTTTTATTTTTTCTTTTATAAAGTTATTTATCCCTAGCTTTTAATTAGATAATTTAATTTTTTAGAAGGTTAAAAATAAATATAGTCAAGTTGAGAGTATCCATAAAATATTTGATTCTTATAAACTTTCCTTTTGTAATCCATTTCCTCTCTATAATTTTTTTATGTTTTAAGTGTTGTGAATCCTTTTATTAATGCAATAAAAAATGTTGTTTAATTCATATGATAGTTTTATAAAAATAACTTTGATTTTAGTAAGAACATGTAATTACCAAAGTTCATCATTGATGTATTTTGAGTCTCAACCAAATTTTCTAGGAATATTCACACATTAATTTTATCCAACTTAGGCCAACCATTTTTTTAGATATTATTTTTATTTAGTTATATCAATATTTCTGATGCTACTATCTCGAGCAAGAATTATTTAACAACTAAGGGGAAAAAACTACAAAACAAATAAAAAACTAACTATGAAAGCAAAACAAGATAGCTAATCTATGAAATCAAAATAATGATGTTTAAAATAAATTAATCTAAACTTCCTAATATATTCTAATCTAATACATAACTAAAATAATTCTAATGCAATAGATGATGGTGTAGCCAATAATTAGGGCTTTGAGTACTACCCATTCACTAGTCATGATAGGTCTAAAATCCTATAGATATTTTAGTTTGAAAGTGTTGTTTCCCAATATCTCCATAAGCTATTATGGACCAATCCATAATGGGATGAGTTTTTCATGCTAACCTTTCTTCTCATGAGCCTTATCCTCGAGAAAAACTAGGTCTAAAATCCTAAAATCTTTGACTTTAGATTTATTTTCAAAACACCTTTTGATGATGTCATGATGCTTATTAAATTTTTGTATTGATTTTAATGTGCATACTCTATCTAACAAATTTCCAACAATGAATTCAATTGATCATAGTTTTTTATGTATTCCTATATAAATTGGTATGTGAGTAATTTGATTTTTATTAAGAATACTAGTTCTTCCCCATATACCATAATAAATGGTGAAATTTTGATTGATTTTTTGTATCAAGTTCAACCAGCCAAAATGTGTATTTTGGCAATGAATGCCAATCTTTAGGTCATTTTTAGCATATTTATTGATTAAATCCACCAAATTCTTATTTTTGGATTCAGCCACTCTATTCCATTAAGAGTAGTAATTAGATGAAAATTTTAGGGTGAAGTTGTTAACATAAGCCCATTTTGTGTGTTTTGTTTTTGTAAAGTAAACCCATTGTCACAAACTAATGAAATAGGGGTACCAAAATTGGTGATAGATTCTTTCCCAAAAACTTGATTACTTCCTTTACAGTATTATTATTGGTATCAATAGCTTTAATCCACCTTTTGCAATAATTTATATCATTTAGTATGAATTTGTAGCATACTGAAGAGTTTGGGTTGATTACTCTAATAAAATCCAATCCCCATTGAGCAGATGGATGTTATTAACTTATGAGTTGGAGTGGCATCACTACATGTACTTCCCTTTTGGTGAAATTTTGGCACTCATGAAAAATAATAACATGATTTTGTGTATATATGAAGATGGTAGGCCAATAATACCTAGTTCAAAGTATATTATATGTTGTTGTGGTCCTTGATGGATGGACACTACCTAAATTTTTATGAAAAATAGTCTTGATTTCCTCAGCTTCTCTACTTGATACACATCATAGGTATATTTCATCATATTAATTATGATATATAATTCCTTTATTTATCATATAATGAGAAACCTTTAATCTAAGATCTCTTATTTGTTATTTTTTCAATTCTAAAGGGTATATTATATATAACATTTAGTGAATTATTGGAGCATACTAGCCATGGCCCATTATTTGGGTCTAATCAAATTGAAAAATAGTGATTATGGAATAAAATTTGTCATTAACTATGTGAGGCCTTGACCTCTTACCATCTTGATTGTTATGATATCCAAGTTATATTATTAAAGATTTTCCATCCATCTCCCTCTTTGTTCACCCAACTCATTATATCGTAACATGATTTTAACCATTGGGTAAGGAACAAGTAGATAAACCTTCTTATGTAAAAATTAATGCACAAATTTCTTTACTATATATATATATATATATATATATATATATATATATATATATATATATATATATATTACAAAAAAGAATATTTGAGCTAAAATTATTTAAAATTAGTGCTCATGAATGATATAGGATGTTCCTAAAAATACAATTGTTGTGTGAGAACCATAAAAATAATATGGGATGACACAAATGAATAGAGGTATAAGTCTTTGGTAAAGTCTAGACTAACCAATACTAGTGCCTGGGTGATAACACCCTTGATGTCTCAGAATGAATTATTAGCCTCCAATGTCCATTACACATTTGCATCACATTTAAACATATCTTTAAGTGGTTTAACAATCTCAATAAATCCTAAAATAAAATTGTGTATAAAATTTATCTTTCCAAATAATGATTTTAGTTCTTTATTACTATTAGGAAATGGAATTTTTGAAATGACACTAGCTCATTCTAGGAAATGGAATATTTTAAATGACATTATCTCATTCTTTATTAATGATATGAGCCATTATATTACCTTATATGATGCCAAATATACTATTTTTAAGACTCAATGAAATATCATACCTTATACATCCATAAAAAATATCCCATAAGTGGTGCATGTGTTCCAACCTATTTTTATATAAAGTTATAAGATCATCCATATTCACTTACCAACCAATCCTTTAAATGTATTATCCAAATAATGCTCTAAATTTTATCCTCCATTTATCAATTTTAAAGTAATTATTCTTTGAGAAAAGGTTCCCCACTTAGTAGTGAAGGTTGTCTTGATTTTGTCTTCTTTGTCAACCAAAAGTTGGTTACATCCTAAAAAACTAGTTAGGAAGGACATCATATCAAAACCACTAACCATTTGAATGGATTCATATAGAGATGTAAAATTATAATGATATCTGTCAGATACATAATTCATGTTTTTGAAATCAACATTCAATCAAATCTCTCCATTATTATTTCACATAGGTACCAAATTAGCCACCTAAGTTGAATGTTTAATTGGGAATATAAATGTGGCTACCAACTCCATAATGGTATTAACTAGTATTTGTATTTGTCTAAAAGGATATTTTCCTTCCTTGAGTTAGATAGTGTGATTAACAACCCTTGGGTCAAATATCCTCAAGTGATCATATGACCAAGTAATGACATATTTTTATTGTTGTAACAGTGATCTAAATTTTTAGTTTTATTTTTCATTACTATTAGTATCAAAAATTACACCCTTCAGGAGGTTGTTTAAACCTCCTCACTTAAGTGATAGCATGGGAACAATCCTATATTATGTGACCTAAAGAATTGATTGAACTTCTAGATAGGGATAGATCCATTGATGGATCACTTAAGAACTACAAACAAAGCTACTAATTAAAAGGGAAAAGGGTAAGATAAAGATATAAACTAAAAGGGATGTGATGCAGCAAACTTTGTGACCTATACCACTAATTTTCATGTGCACTAAGACCTATAAGACTGCCATAACATACACTTCTCTTAGGATGAACCCATTTCATCATTGATTTATAGAGAGGTAAGGCATTGTTGCATTAGGATGGAATATTGCTTCCACTTATAATTCACATATAACCCTTGATGACACTAAAAACAACTTGAAACAATGAATCAAATTGTAATGAAAGCAAAAATAATGAGATAACAACCAATATGAACTTAATATATGCTTGATCATATCAACCATTCAAGATATACATTACAGAAAACCATAACAGGAGGTAAAATAATCATATTATTGATCAATAATCATATAGAAGAGCAAGGATACTCCATACTCCTAGTCGAAGGATCCATTTACAAGCCAAAATAGGCCATACATATAGAAGAGAATGGGGAGGAGAGAAAATAAAGGCATGGGAGAGGTCTATGACAAATGTCTCATCATGAAGAGGAAAGTCATAATAAATAAAAATTTCAAAGGATAATCATTAAATTCCCCTCAATATGTGTCATCTTGGAATGATCTCCTTCTTCATCAAGGTGGCATAGGGAATCACTATTGTCCTCTATGACTCATCCATCTTCTTTAAAACTACCCATTTGGAGTGATTTTGAAGTGAAATGTCATTTATTAGGGTATAACTTTATATCTTGCATTGGATATCTATTTTATATCCCTATACAATCATATTTCCACATTTTTTTATAATCTTTCTCATAGTTCTCATATTTTGCTTTAGGAGGGCCTATTCCTTATAACCCTATTTGGAAACAAAGCTGAAATGTTTGTAATATATATAGCACTTATATGTAAAATTTAAGTACATTTTATTACCCATTATCCCCTTACATCTTTAACTAAAATTTCATTATCTAAATCTTAATGAAAACCCACTTTCTCAACCTCTATCTTTCCAAATTATGCCTAATACAAGCCCACAATCCTATAAACCATATAAATAAGTATATTAACACTCTAAAAACACCAAAATAATTCATGTGAAATTAAATGAGGTCATTTTTAAAATTTTCAAGTTATTCCATTGGTTAGAACCCCAGTTATGCCAAAAATAAGATTTCTAGCCCTAGGTTTCAAAAATGTAGGCTTGAGTAGGCTAAGAGCTAATAAAAATGGATAAAAAGAGTTTTAAACAATTTAAAGATAAAATAATACCTATTTTAGGTATGCCCCATCATTACTCATCTCTTCAAACCATTATTTTTTCCTCATCAATCTCAAAATCTCTCAAAACTACCAAGTTCCATAATTATGTGCATGTTTTGGGACTATGGGAAGGTTTTAGGTTTCCTTTGTCATTTTGATCATATTAAAATCATGTTAAACACCTCCAAAGGCTTATTATTTATTACACACACTCTCTTCCATCAATTCAAATCAGCAATTTTAATGTAAACATTACATACTTCCTTGGATTCTTGAAAATAGGGCTTATGAGAGAAGCTTTTAACAGGCTTATAGGACTAGTATGTGTTTGATGTTTGTTAGGGATAAAAATGATTATTTAGTTAAGTGATATTTATTTTTATACCTTCATGTAATCTCCTATAATATCACTCATGGTCTCCATTCTTATTTTTTCTCTTCAAACTCATCTTTCTTACAAAGTTTGTCTCTCTCTTAATTGAAAATATGGACCTACAAGTCTAAAAACTAGCAGGTTTCTATTTCTATTATATAAATACATTTATGGAATGTTATTGGTTCACCTAATATTTTATTTCACTTCATAAACTCTAAATACCTATTTAAAAATCTAAAGTCTCCTTCAAAACACATAAACTATCTCCAAACATTGGTTTTGCTTGTATGACTGTCTTTTTGCTCTTGAAGATTGCAAGTTCACATTTGGTATGTGTATGTGTGTAATTCATGCTTGATCATTATGTGAGAAGAATTTATAAGATATATAAGGTTTATTATCACTTTTTAACCTATATTCAATTGTTTTCAAGATCATATTGAGAAGATATGATGTTCAATGATGAGTAGGAACACCTACAACTTTATTGAAAAACTCATTCATTTAAATGTTGTAAATTTGTTTTCTCAGTTGAAAACCCTATTTACACTTTTTTAATAGTTTTTATTTCCTATCCTTGAATTTATGATGATCATATTCATATTTCAAATCCAAAAAACACTTTAAGATATTAATTTCTTGATTTAAGTCTAACAGCTCTTGAGGATGACCACCTGTAACCTCCCATTTTTTTTTTACCATGAAAGCTCCAAGTTGATTGATGACTCTCACAACATCCCCACATATATCAATGATGATTCATACCTCACTTGAGGTGTATGGTTCTTCAAATTGACCTTGTATATTTCCAAGACCATATCCCTCTCATATTACAAACCTACAACCTCATTTTTGGCTCATCTGTATATAGGATCTTTACTTGGTGATGATGTTTGGAGACATCTCAGAAACCCTAGATCCTCTCCTATTTCCCTCATGTTTCCAACAATCTCAAAAATGTAATTACAAGGAGAAACCTGAGCTAGTAGGTATTTTTTAGGGTTTTAGAGAGGTTTAAACTCTTAAGGATGGTTCATAGAGATGGGAGATTTAATATTTTGAACCTTTAAAAAAAATGGAAGGTCATATGGGTGGTCAACATCCCCTAGGATAATATGATCCAAATCCTCTTCTTGCTTACAAACTAACGTTAAACTTGTTCAATTCATTTACTTGCCAAGAATCTGATGTATGACTTGGATAGGCTTTTGTATTTTTCTACCTTATAAACATCATTTGAACCTAGTTATAATCATAATAGAGACTAAGAGAACATGTATTTGTGATATCTCTCCTTCAATAGGTCCATTGTACACTTTCACTTGTATTTCCATCCAATTTCCATAGCTAAGGACCTGATTTTGCATGATAAACCTATAAGAATGAAAACTTGGCCTAATGCAGCTTTGTATAAGATGTTCATGGGGTTTTTCCCAAATTGCATAATGGGTATGTAACATACAAACACCTTATTGACTACCAAAACCTAACATTATGCCCCTTTGGATGTTGAGACAAGAACAAAGAAGTTTCAAAGGTAAAAAAATGTTAGAACTAATAAATCTTGAGGTTATTTAGCTACTTATATGGGCCAAAGGGATGAAATATATCTTGGATAGGTGTCAAATGACTTCAATAATACCTTCCTTAACTTGTGTTATCATTCAACTATCTTGGGGAACATTAGTTTTGACATAAAATAACTTGAATAAACATGAGACAAATATGAGAAATTACCTTAATTTATCAAAACTTACATCAATTTCTTCAAAAGATTAAAATGCCATGCTTTCCATCTCTCTTACTTATCTCCTTGGGTCTACTCACTCATCTCAGTGCATATTATCATCTTGGAGGGGTATAACACCATTGTTTTCACCATGGGATAGATTACCTTAACCTTTTTGAAATAACCTTAAATAATGCTAAACACATGAAGGGACTATAAATAATGACTATTTAATGACAAGACCAATCGACTTACCCCTGCTACTCACTAGACCATCTTAGAAGAACTTGTAAGATACCAAGGAATACACATTACCTATCATGACAAGATAATATATGAATAATATAAACACCTTCAAGGCTATCAACAAAGTTAAACATGAGTTAAATAGAAAGTTTTTAATTAGTCTTACCTACAGTAGCCAAATTGGCTAACAATTACAACTCAACCCTATGTTTACATGATGACAGTATTTTGGTGACTCTAAATTAACAAGAGTGAGCTCTTTTATGTTATATTTAGGATTATTTGAATGTTTTATTCATGCATCTAGGTTGAAGGCCCTCTCTATTATTGCCATACCTTTTTGGATTGTATTTTATTTGAGTTTTATGATCCCATCATATCCCATTACATTTTCTTAAGAGGCATACCTATCATTTTTTTCAATCACTTGGTATTCAAAAATATTTAAATTTATTATAAATTGAACAATTTTCTTATCATCATCAGATACTTTTTTTTAATATCATCACGAAAAGAAGGTCATGGCACTAATTAAATCAAGAACTTCTGTAACTTTGAATCTTTTAGAGAAAATAAATTTACTACAGAGGTTTCTAAGGAATCAACAATTTTATTTTGTTCCTTTAGGATAGGTGTTATAATTAAATCATCAAATTCTTTTCTTAGATATCAAGTTTTAGATTATGGTAAAAACAGGTTTTGAAGGGGCCTCGAAACCCTATACAAATCAAAAAATAAAGCAATAAAAACCGCCTGGACAGGCAAACCCACTGAACAACAGTTGAAAAACCAGGTTTTACATGGACCTGAAACCCCCAAGATAAACCAGACAAAGCTCCCCAGGTTTTTCAATAACCTGAAACCAAAACAATAAAACTAGGCTCTACGACCTGAAATAGGAACCCAGGTTTTACAAGGACCTGTAACCTTAAAAAATCCATGCAATAATAGATCTACATGTTTTAGAGCCACGTTAACACGAGGAGGGGTATATGGGAGCCGTATTAACGTCTACCTTCAGACCCCATCCCCAACCAAACAAACCCCAGAACTAGCACCGCCATCACTCCAAACGTCCATCCGATCGTCAGCGCATTCTTCCCCTCTACAAAACACAGAGGCAACACCGCCTTGGCAATCAAAATTTCATCGAAAGATGTCTTAAAGCACTTCTTCATGAGCTGTGACCCCATAGACGGAAGGTAATGGCAAAAAACTAGATCTGGCAACCACCCCCAAAAAACACATCTTCAATTGAGCCCCTGGGGTTATAGCAGAAACAGAGCCCCTCCAGATCTGCTATTAACACAACATCTACCGCCATGGGGATCTGTTCAAGGCCCTCCCCATGGCCAAACCCACTCCAAGCTCGCTGGATGAGTAAAACAACAGCCAACACCACGCCATGCGCTGGTATGACAGTCCAAATAGGGAAAAAAATTTCCCCTTTCATGCAATAAAATCAACCTGTTGCCGCACCACGCTCACCACCAAGGAACCCATTAGCTCCAGGACCTGGTCTCCAAAAACCATGGCCGCAGATGTAAGGGTTTCAATGCGGCCGTATCTGTGGCCGCGCTCCCTCTTCCCTCTTCCCTCTCTGCGGCCTATTCTTAGATATCAAGTTATATGTTTATACTTGCTTAGATATGACAATTTGCACTATAATATAATCCTTACTTGATTAGCCACCAACTTAAAATCTCTATAGATTATTAATTCCTTCACACCATCATTTAAATAAAATTATAATACTAAGATCAAAGCTTCATATTCAAATAAGTTATTATTGTAGGGTAATTTAAAGTGATAGGCCACAAGATATTATTTCCCCTAAGGATTTACCAACAATATGCCTTCACCTGAGACTTGGTTGGATCAAACCCCCTCAAACTGCAGTGTCTGCAAACCTTGTGTATTGACTTTTATGTCTCTATTATCTTTAGTGGAAGTGGTGGTAAGGGTATAAAAACAAATGTTAAAAGAGGAAATTTACCTTTTCCTTTAATTTTATGTATTTATTAATCATATATTTCATTTTAGGCTCTCTATTAACCTGAATCTAATTGAACATGCCTCTCTAAGGTAACCACATATGTGAAAATTCTATGGCCATATACTTGTTAAGTGTTTTGGACCAATATTTACTAAGTAACATTCTATAGGATTCAAGAATTTATACCACTTTGATGGCTATGAATTGTTAAATTCTAGGCTCTAATGCTAGTTACATGTAGATGCTCAACAAATCCCCAACTGCTTTAACTTCATATTTATCTAATTAAACCACAATTTGGTCATATTTCAAGGGAGTTAATCCTAATTTATGGAAAATATTTGCAGGCATAATGTTTTTATATGCTCGAGTCCACAAATAATTTATGTAAATAATTTTCAAACATCCTTATAGTGAGCAAGAATTGGGGCACTTTAGTTTTTGTATTATGTATGGCTACATTTGTATGTGTTCTTTTATACTTGTTTAGGATTGGTTTATGTATGAGGGATTTCATTAGAAATACTCATTTTTTAGTGATCTTATCTAAATCATCCAAGGTTATTTTTTCTTTGATATTTTTCATATCCTCTATAGTATTATATCCATATTTGCTAAGATTATGTTGAGCATTTATGGATAGGTATTGGTGATAACCTCTAGGGGGTACGGATCATTGTCTACTATTGTAGCTATAGGTATTAATCTATGATATAGTGGGGTTAATTTTGTTAAGGGTTTCTATTCTTGATTTTGAGTGCATTATCACTTCATTGATACTACTAAAAATCATTCACTTTGTTAATGTTATCTTCAGGTTCATTATATTCCTGATTATGGAATCTAAAGGTTTCCAACACCATAGTTGTATTGTGGGTTTTGGATGAACTTGAATGGTTATATGAACCTATAGGGTTTATTTTGTTTGTAAAACATCATATCCCTCTCTTTAATTTTATAAAATTTCAAATGATTTATAAAATTCAATGCAATTGAGCTCACCATGTTAAGCAGTACAATGCAACCTAACTAGTTTGGTAAATTCAATTCATAGATATTAATTTCATGGAATTTTTTCAATAAAGGCTCTGTAGTTTTTTTTGGGAGATAAAATGGTCTATTATATCTTTGGTATGAAAATTTTATATTAGTTTTTTTCCCAATAATGTTGCCTATTTTATTTTACATACTAAATAAGTCATTGTTAAGTTTCTAGACCATGTGTTGTATTACATGCAATTCCATTTTTATGGATTTTTATGTTTATTTATTTTTATTATTGGTGACATGATCCAAGATTTGATATTCTATTTATGTTTATTTTGTTAGTGGCTAGTTCACCTAGGAAACTTAAATTTTTATTTGGAGTGGTGTGTCTTAAGGGTAACACATGATTGATTGAGAGAGGACTAAGCAAAGGATCATTTTGATTCATATGTGAAATGGGACTTAGGGTTAGCATGTTTAGGTCAACATTGGGAATGATATGGAATGAATGACCTTAAGGGTTCAATCATTTATTTGTCTTAATGGAGGTAACACAGGCTAATGTCAAGTTAGTTGTAGTATAATTCTTGCAGATAAAGACTGCTATTAGGGGATCTAATGCATTCTTGTATAATTTCAATGCTAATGGGGCATCAAGTTTATATAATGTTATAACTAAGCTATACATTTTTTATAACCTTATTTTAAAGGATCTGATGGATTCATTGGGTTCTATTCTCATATTGATAAAAAATTATAGGATATTGGGATCAATTACTTATCCAAACTAGTTTAAAAAGGTATATTAAAATGTGGTACATATAGTGATAGAATCCTCCTACAAGTTTAAGAACTATTCGTATGCAAAATATTTAAATCTTAAGGGAAATAACCTATATGTTATGTTATTATGTTGCACATTCAATAGTATTGAATTAGATTTAAAGGAAGTTATATGCTCTTTAGTAGTTTATCCTCCCTCAATTGTGAAGCTATATAGATACCTTTATGGGTTCTTGGGTAACACTTAAATATCCCAAGGCAAATTTATAGTATATCTTGACAATCAAGCTAGAGTTATATATTGGTGAAAATTTAAGTTCATTTTGGAACTTGGGTGCTTCCTTAAATTTTTGGGTTTCCCTTTATTATATCTGGGTTTTTGGTGGGTATCTAGTGGTTAAATAAACTCAATACCAATTCATAGTTGGATTTGGTGAGTCTTTAAGATATATATAGATTATTTGGATTTATGTTTAGGCTTCTAGTTAGGTCCTTATTAGAGTGCCAATTTAAATTTGTTGATGTGAGTTAGACTTACCCAATGGGCTGATGGGATTAATCCCTCTGATTTTAGAATCTATGACTAGCACTCCATGGCACGAGTTGTAGGTATCAATTTTGTAATTAACTAAGTAATGAAACAACCATGAGGGAAATGTGGTTACTTGTTACCTTAAAAAAATGGATTTGGATAGATAGATAGACTATTTATAAAACCCATTATCAGCTTATACACATATGATTATAACTAAGGTGGGGAAAATTAGATAAAAAAATTAGAAGAAAGTGCAAGGTTAGGTATAAAATAGGTTTTCTATGTATGAATAGAGAATGTATTTCAAACAAATCAAATGTTTTAGATTAGTCAAACAAATTTTAAACTAATATCTAACTTGGTATAGTAATAATCAAATCAAGTTAGATATAACAGGGAACCTATGGTGAAATATTTATGAAATATATTTCATAGCATTGTCCTAAGAATATTAGGATTGATGATAAATTGCATAAATACATGAAACTAAAAATCAAAGTCAAAATCACAACATCTGTATAAAAAAAATTTATACTAGTTATCAAATCAATCTAACTCTTCACAAATTCAATGCTTTGCCAATCACACAAATCAAAATTTCTTAATTAATATTACTTTTGCATGCCATAAAATCTGAGAAAGAGAAAAAAATTGCATTGAAATTTATTGAGAATTTTTAATCTTTATTAATAATTACAAGAACTTCCTCTTATATAAATAATTAAAAATACAAATTACAAATAGGCCCCAAGGTAATTTTTTCAAAACATTGATGCAAAGTTCATGAAAATAGAGAGGATAATATAACTAATAACAATTCATTACATATCTAAGATATCTACAAAATTATCAATGTGGATTGGGAATATGTGTAGTAACTTGAGCTAATGGAATATTGGCTAATGAGGTGACTAGAGTCAAAAAACTATGTGGTCTTTTAATAGTAATTTGGCATGTGGGTCAGTTTCTTAGAAAAAGTGACACTTTTACCCATTGCTTTTCCACCCAAGCCAAGTCTACTATTGGATGCCTAAAGATCATTTTATCCTTTTTCAATAATAATTCATGACTCAAAATAGGGTAATATAAGACCTCCTTCACTACAGTGGCTCTCTCCATCTTCTCCTTAGCATATGAAGCCAGCTCAATCACTTCATCATTTGTACCTTGTTTTTTCCAGGTGATTTTATCTTTAAATATGATCATAAAGGGTATTAACTAATCACTAACATGTTCATGTGAAACTAATTTTCCATTGGGAATAAATACTTCATGTATGTTAGTCTATCTTAACAATCCCAAAATTTTATAAATTGCTTTATCCATAATCTTGAACACTCTATACATCTCCCTTTATTAATCTTGAAAATATATCTTCATATTTACAACCCATGTTTGAACCATACTAATGTCTACCAAATTCATTGTCTCAATATGGGGACATTAGTCCTATTTTATTACTTTGGTAAGGGTAACTAATCTAGCCTCTAGTTATGCAAGCTCATTCTTATAATTTTTCACTATTGCCCCTAAAGGAGTGGTTTTTCCCCTTATATTCAAAAATATCAACTAGTTGGTTGTATAGGGATTCCAAGGATTGATTAACATCATTATAAATATTTATTATGACTACATCCTTCATCTATGTTTAAAGTAACTACATTTTATATTTCATTCCCTAGAAAATCTCCTATTCATTTCTCTGTAGCCTCAATGACTAACTCATGGTTATTTTAAAATTCATCATGTTCACCTAGCCTTGTTATCCTTTTATTGGTTAGGGTTAAAATTTATTTTCAAATATTATATATGGCTATTTTTAGCCTTAATTTTCTTTTATATTGGTTACTCTCTTCATTGACCTTGTGGCTTCACCAAGCTTCATAAAAAATTTAGGTTTTTCCACTATAACCATGTCAAACCTTTGCATCTTGGCCAATTACATCTATTAGATCCAAGATTTTATTCATATATATAAATTAAGATAAGAGATATAATGTTAAAGATCTATATTTAAATAATTTTGTATATGAATATCAATGGAAGGCTTAGCTATGAAAAAATTGATGGTAGATTATGGTGAAATCATCTTAGGTGTAGGGGATGGTCTGGGAGGTGTCAAGAATGAGGTTGGAATTATGAATAGAGGTGAAGAAGAGGTGTATGTTGGAGTGAATGTTATGGAATGGGTGACAACACCTCCAAAATTTACTCTTTAATTTATATTCTTATCAGTGTCCTTGGGCTTTGATATAGTTCTTTTATTTCCCTAGTTATTAGTCTCCTTGGGGTTTAATCAGTAAAGTGAATATCCTCTTTTGGATCGATACATTTATGCCTCTCCTCTACTCCACCATATTGAATTATCCTATTTTTATTAATTATTACTCCAACAATGTGTATATTCCTTATGTCCTCCCCTTCATATTGAGGATTGATGAATATATGATCAGAGGTGTGAGGCTCATAGTGATATACAACATTGAATTTTCCCATCAATGACCTTAAGTGCTCTACTACCCTGCCATAGGGATCCTATTGCCTTCATTAGCATGTAGCTTAAATGGGGAACTATGGGTTGAAACATTGGTTATTGATGACCATATGTTGAATTTTTTCTCCCAACCTTGAGAGGTGGGAAATGTGCCATGACCTATTTAGATCCTTTCAAAGTTTCATCCACCCCTTTCATGATTTAGTGTAATTTTACTATTTTTCTAGTTTTTCTAGGACACACCTAGGTAGGGTTAATGGGTATTCCATTGTGCCTTCCACTCTAATGATTTTTTAGTCTAGATAATACTAATAAGAACCAATATTAACCAGTGTCTTCTTTCTTTCTTTAGATAATGTTGACAGAGGCCTTTCATTTATAGCATAATATAGATGTGGATCAAACTGATCTACAATTATTTTTATGTTTTACCTATATATGTGATATATATTCTACATAAATATTTGTGGACTAAGACTTGAGAATTATGATTCCATGCATCAATGCCTAGGAAGTCTATAGTGACACAAACTAAATATACCAAGTAGGAAAAACATGTATAAGTTGCCACCCTATTTCACTTTGTGAACCTCCTAAGATAAATTATAACAAATTATTTCTCCAAGGGAAGGAATATTCTTGTAATAAATAATCATGGAAATTAAATTCACCCATTTTAAATCAACTATTGTTATATCTATTGCTTTAAATACTCTATTCATTATAGCCATCCCAAATATAACTCCTAGTATGAATTTCCTAAAAAGAAATGAGTTTATATTCTATTTACACAAATTATTAGAGTCTTCTACCCAATTCCTTAATTTATCTTTAATATCATTGCTTTCCATCCATTTGGTATCAAATTCTTAGCTATATAAGTGTCGGGTTTGTATAATTGGAAATATCCTTCGTAGGCAACATTGGTAATAAAATCTACTAGATTTAATTTATAAAACATATATATAATTCCATTTTTTACATGTTATGACACAAGATATGTTTTAAACTAGGTATATATAAGGTTATACCTCTGGTTTGGTCACAACTTAATGTAATCCAACTACCTTGATAATTATTATGTTTTTAGATTATTCCCTGGTCTCAATCGAGTGTGTTATAATCACTTACATCCTTTTGTTTCACATAAATATTGCTTTATTTCTTAAGAAAAAATTTGTAAAACTTAAAAGAAGGGTAAGGTTAGTAGAACCTAGATTGGTTTGTACTTCATGATTCAGATGGTTGTAGATATTCTCCTTTGGCTTGGGAGCAATGACCTACAGATAAGAAAGAAATAAATAAATGGTTGATTAGTTAGAGTATGGTGGATTGCCTAGAAAGATAGATCCAAGAAGCACAAACTTTCGTAGAAGATGTCAATCCACACTTTTAAATAATCAAGTTCTAAAAATGAAAGATAAATTACTTGCATAAATAACAAAAGAAATTGAAACTAAGTAGAAGAAGTGCTTGAAAAGAGATTAATTTGACTAATTATAGTAATAAATGATTGGATATTAATGTTAAATGAATCAAACATAGTTTTAAAAAATAGGGTTATATTTTGTGATCAGGCAAAAACTCAAAAAGTGGGATTTGGTTAGGGTTTGATATGTGGAATTGACTTTATATTAGAATTATCACACAGTGACCATTGATGGTTGGGTGAACCATTGACGGTTAGGTAACCATCAATAGTTGGGTGACCATCAGTGATCAGGGGCAAATCATCAGTGGTTAAATGACCATTGACAATTACTATCATATTTGGATTAGGTAAGGGTATGTCTAGTTAGGAAGATGGATGAGTGATTCTAGGAGGTGGGTTTAGGCTAGAGGATGGTTGAAAAATAGAGAGTAATATTCAGGGTTATTTGGTTTAGAGTTTTAGTTGGGACAAAAATAAAATAACTATTTACTAAACTTAGTTTTTTTTTGTTATTGATCTAAATAATGTTGAGGTGTGTGGTTGAAAAACTTGTTATGGAGCCTAGATTAATTCTAGTAGTGTCAATGTCTTGGCTATGACTAATGAATTTAAGTGTTTATGCTCTCTATCACACTCATTGGAAGATTTATTGGATTCATCAAAAGAATACCTATAAAATAAGTTCTGATACAAAAAGCTCTAATAATTACTGTTCCTTCCTTTTTACCTCTTCCTCTTCTCTTTTATAGAAGGAAGGGAGAGGTGGAATAATAGGGTCAAAAATAGGTTTAATAAGGTGTCTAATTTTAGCCTTGACATTCATTGATCACGTACATGGATCAAACAACTAAAAATAAAAAATTAAGTTGGAGTTGAGTTGGATTTAACCCCTAAGGTAGTTAAGGGTTGACCATTAGTGATCAAGTTTAACCATTGATAGTCAAGGGTTGACCATTGGTGGTCGATAGGATAAAGGTGAAATGGTCAAAGTTTGTCAAGTTGACTTAGGTTTATGGGGTAATGGTTATTAAGTGGTCTCAAGGTGTTCTCAAGATGGTATAAGGGATAACATGACATCTAGAACCATAGTGTATGGTTTTTTAGTGTTTGTATTTTGCCCCTTTTTGTTATGAAGTTTGTATCAACAAGTTGTAAAAACAAAAAATGGATGAAATGTTGAAGGTTTGGTTAGCCTGAGGATGGGAGGAAGTATTCCCCCTCAAACCAAGAATTTATGAGGTAAAACATAATCAGAAGTGGGTGATAACATTAGTTGGAGTGGGAATCAACATGTAAACATGCACACTGAATGTGACTAAATGTGATAGCACATATCATGTATATGCTAGACTACTATGGTTGAAGTAGTCTATAAAATAGGTGGAACTAGAAGGATAAGTGACAAGTAGACCAAGTGATCGCATCTAGGCATAGTGGTTAGGTTTTAATTATAAATGCAATTCTTCTAGGTAAGGTTAGTATATTCATAGGTATCCAAGGTAGGAAGTGCTCCTAAGAAGACATAATTGGGTTGGTTCAAAAAAGTGTCATGGGTACAAATTTTTCAAGATGGTAATGTAGTAATTTCAATAAAGGTGACCAAGTCAAGTTTGTCACAAAACATATAGAAGTTGGGTAAAAATCACCAATTTTGAGGTTGAGGTGGTTGGTTTTCTAGGTGGAGTAGGTAATCTCTACTGGTATGTAGTTGGCAATGGAAAGAGTATAATGGGTTATAAATATTTTGATCATGGTTAGAAATGATAAATTAGGCTGGAAAACTAATTGAGGTTAACCATCAATGGTTATAGTCGATCATCAATAATCACCTAATGACTATTGGTAGTCAAACATTAGCCCTAAAAGGGAAAGGTTAAAAGTCTTCCAAGGGTTTTATTTATTCATTTAAATATTGTAACTTGTGGTGATTATCTATTGGTGAGTATGAGAAAACATTGATGGTTGGAGTTATTATTAGTGATTGAGTGAGTGGAGTGATTTTTTTTGGGTGATTAGGTATTGACTGAGGTTGATTAGTTGTGGATATTGACCTGAGAGGATGAAGAGAGGATGAGGGAGGGAAAGAGTGGGGTACAATGGTAGTTTCGATGGCACCTCCATGTTGGTGGTCATAAAATGAAGTAGGAAGTTCACTTGTATTTGGTAGTTTTAGACTTGAATTTATTTATATTTATTATTGTTTATGTCTATGGATTACTAGATTTAGGCATTATAAACATATATGGGGAGGGGAGGATTAAGGGTGAGAATGTTTTAGATGGGTGGGAGTTAGTGTTAAGTTGTGGAGATAAAAGCTTCACAAGTGTGCAAAAGTGGAGGTTGTTGAGTTATAGAGTAACCAACATCGGCAGGCCAACCGACATTGGTCATCTTCAGCTACACAGGAACCGACATCAATCATCTATACATTCCAGAACTATTCTAATTTTAGACGAACAGTTAGTTTGCATGTAAAGACTAATTTTAGTCTTGAGTCCATTTTTTTAATTATTGTTTGGTTTGGGATCTATTTAAGAGACCCATGGGGCTGTCTTGTAATCAAGGACAAGGACAAGGACAAGATCCTTCAAAGTGTAAGATTAGTTAGATCTACAAGTGTGCAAGATCAGGGAGATCTACATGGTAAGCAAGGTCAATTAGATCTGCAAGGTGCATAATTAAGAAGATCTACTTGTGTGCGTGTGAAACAACCATTGGGTTGATTATCACTGGAGGGAACAACTCAATGTTGAGTTGATTGTAATTGATTGTGTGTGTGTGAGAGAGAGTGAGAGAGAGAGAGAGAGAAATCTTGAGGGAGAATTATTGGATGCGCAAGAGGTGTGAGAAGAGTGAGATTTCTTCATTGTATTTCCTTCTGGATGAGTTGAATATAGATTGTATTGTTTCTTGTATCACCTATTATTTGTTGATTCTAAATTCTAGTTATTTATTACTTCTGGTTTAATTTCATGTTTAGTTGCTTATATACAATAGTAATCAATTGAGCTCTAAGGTACTAACATTTGGTATCAGAGTGAGCTACAGGATCCTAATAGGTGGTATCAAAGCTTTGTGTTCTAGATTCCTGACAAGTGGTATCAGAGCTAGGATCACCAACAAGCGGTAGAAAAGGTTAGTGTTTTTTGATTACAGGTTTACTCTCAGGGGTTTTTGATTGAGTGGGAGTAAAGCAATGGTAGAAGAAAGTAAGCTAAGAATGAAAAAATTCAATGGCAAAAATTATCAATTATGGAGGATGCAGATAGAAGATTATCTATATCAGAAAGATTTATACTTACCGTTGGGTGGGGTTTCAAGTAAGCCCACATGTATGTAAGATGAAGAATGGAATGTTCTTGATAGAAAGGCTCTTAGAGCTATCAGGCTGAGCCTAGCTTCTTTTGTGATTTCCAACTTATCTCAGGCAAAGTCAACGATAGAGTTAATGGAATATTTGGCAAATTTATATGAAAAACCCTTAGCTTTAAATAAGGTATTTATTATGAAGCAATTATTTAATTTGCAAATGCAGGAAGGTGGATCGATATATAGTCATCTTAATGATTTCCATGAAATTATAAATCAATTAATTTCAGTCAAAATAGTTTTTGATGATGAAATTAAGGCTCTCTTAATCTTATGCTCTTTACCTAAAAGTTGGAATAGCTTGGTAATGGCAGTTAGTAATACTGCATCTGCTTCAAATATCTTGAAAGTTGATGATGTTGTTAGTGTAATCTTGAATGAATAAATTCATAAGAAAAGCACAGGGGGAACATCAGGTAATGCTTTAAGTGTTGAAAGTAGGGGATGGCAAAGAGAGAAGGGCAAGCAAGGGAAATCAAGGTCAAATATAGGCAGTAGATCTAAATCTAGAAATGGAGGTATAACCTGCTGGAATTGTGGAAAGAAAGGGCATGTAAAGAAAGATTGTTGGTTGAAAGAAAATTAGCATGAAGGAAATGAAAAAGCAACAAGATGCAGGTATTGTTGCACAAGATGCTCTTACATTTTCCTTGGATAAAGTAGAATCTTGGGTTTTAGATTCTGGCGCCTCTTTCCATGCAACCCCAAATAAAGAATTTTTCCATGATTATGTCCATGGAGACTTTGGAAAAGCTTATTTAGGGGATGGTGAGCCTTGTCAAATTGTTGGCAAAGGAAAAGTGTAGCTGAAATTTCAGACTAGCAACATATGGGTGTTGAAGGATGTCATGCATGTTGCCATCATAAAGAGAAGTCTAATTTCTGTAGGGAAGTTGGGTGATCAGGGTTGCACAGTAACTCTCACATTGGAATCTTGGAAAGTTTCCAAGGGTGCACTTGTATTAGAAAGAAGTAAGAAAGTAGGTACACTTTATCTATCTACTTGTATTACTGATTCTCCTTTTGTTTTATCTACTTCAGATGTAGATGCAAAGATGTGGCTCTATAGGCTTGGTCACATGAGTGAGAAGGGAATGCATGTTCTTAAGTCAAATGTTAAGAACTGGAAAGCCTTGGTTTTCAAGGAGAAGATGATGGACAGAGATCAGCTCAAGAGGTTGAATAATTTTGAGTAGGACAATGTTGATTTGGATAAGGTTATGATCCAAAATGAGCTCATGTGTAAAAGTCATCACTCACAGGAAAACACAGATACCGATGTCAATCAGGTGAGAACTGACATTGATCAGGCAAGAACCGACATCAGTCTGGTGGAGACTAAAATCAGTGATGTTAGGCAGGTGGACACTGATGTCAATCATGGAATTGATGTTGATGATTAGGTGGAATCGACATCGGTTGGGTGCAGACCGAGGTCGGCCAGAGATGACCGAGATTGGTCACTGTTAGAACAAAATTTGGGTATACAACAAGCTGTCAAGGAGTCTCAAACACCCATAAGGAGGTCAAACAGGGTAAGTAAGCCTCAAATTCAGTATTCCCCTTCTTTATGCTACTTGTTGCTCACTGATGGTGGAAAACTAGGAAGTTTTGAAGAGGTAATGTAGGTAGAATCTAGGAAACAATGGGAGCATGGCATGAATGAGGAAATTGATTCCTTGGAAAAGAACCAAACATGGGATTTGGTTGAGTTACCAATTGGAAAGAAAGCACTAAAAGATGAATGGATTTACAGGTTAAAGAAAGGAGAGAATGGATAGGAGAGATAAAAGGCCAGGTTATATGGTCTTGAGCAAGCTCCAGGACAGTGGTATTTGAGGTTTGACAGGTTTATGACAAAGCATGGCTTTAGTCAATGTCAATGTAACCATTATGTTTATTTTACCAGGTTGGATAATGATAGCTACATTATCCTGTTACTATATGTAGTGTATATGCTTGTTGTAGGTTCATACATACAAGGAATTGCTGAGCTAAATGTAAAAGTAGCTCAGACAGGTGCCAGGAAGGATTTAGGAGGAGCAAAGAAAATCTTTGGCATGAGTATTTCTAGAGACAGAGAAAATCATAGGTTGATTTTTTCACAAGAGGATTATGTGAATAAGGTAGTGGAAAGGTTCAATTTGCAGGATGTAAAACTGATAAACACACCTATGGCTGGATAGTTCAAGTTAAGCACAGAATAATGTCCTAAATCACATGATGAGGTTGAGTACATGGTATGTACTAGACCTGATATTGCCCAAGCAGTGGGAGTTGTTAGCAAATTTATGGCCAATCCAAGAAAGGAGCACTGGAAAGCAGTTCAGTGGATTCTTAGATATCTGAGAGGGACCAGTAGTAGGTACTTATGCTATGCAGGGTCAAGCACTTCTCTACATGGGGATGTAGATTTAGATATGGTAGGTGACTTGGATGGCAGGAGAAGCACCATAGGATATGTGTTCACTATTGGTGGAATGGTGGTTAGCTAGATTTTAGAGATGCAGATGGTTGTTGCCATCATAGTGGCTAGCAAGGATAAGAACCTTGAAGATATGTTAACAAAGCCAGGAACAAAGGAGAAGTTGAATCTTAGGTCAAATTTTGTTGGTCTTCAAGACTAAACTTGAAGATGGAGATACAAGCCAGAAACAAATTAGAGGGCATTGTTGTACAGGGACAGGTGTAATTGTTTATCTCCAAGTGGGAGATTGTTAAGTTGTGGAGTAAATGCTTCATAGGTATGCAAAAGTGGAGGTTGCTGAGTTACAGAGTAATCGACGTCGGTAGGCCAATTGACATCAGTCATCTTTAGCTACACAGGAACCGACGTCGGTCATCTGTGCGTTCCAAAACTGTTTTAATTTTAGATGAATAGTTAGTTTGCATGTAAAGACTAATTTTAGTCTTGAGTCCACTTTTCTAAATTGTTTGGTTTGGGATCTATTTAAGAGACCCATGGGGTTGTATTGTAATCAAGGACAAGGACAAGGACAAGATCCTTCAAAGTGTAAGATTAGTTAGATCTACAAGTGTGCAAGATTAGGGAGATCTACATGGCAAGCAAGGTCAATTAGATCTGCAAGGTGCAAGATCAAGAAGATCTACTTATGTGTGTGTGAAACAACCATTGGGTTGATTATCACTAGAGGGAACAACTCAGTGTTGAGTTGATTGTAATTAATTGTGTGAGAGAGAGAGAGAAAACTCTTGAGGGAGAATTATTGGACACCCAAGAGGTGTGGGAAGAGTGAGATTTCTTCATTGTATTTCCTTCTGGATGAGTTGAATATAGATTGTATTGTTTCTCGTATCACCTATTATTTGCTGATTTTGAATTCTAGTTACTTATTACTTCTAGTTTAATTCCATGTTTAGTTGCTTATATACAATAGTAATCAATTGAGCTCTAAGGTACTAACATTTGGTATCAAAGTGAGCTATAGGATCCTAACAGGGGGTATCAGAGCTTTGTGTTCTAACAGTTAGGTAGAGGGAGGTTAGAATGGTATTGAATTTTTTTTTGGTTGAGTGTGTATAGAATATAGGGTGAGGGTTATAGTTTTTTACTATCGATCACTACACAGTGACCACTAGCTATCTCTATCAGCTATCACTGGCCATTGTCAACCATTGATAGTTGATTAGCAACCATCAATAGGTCACTATGTGGTGATTATCAGTGGTTGGTCCCCTAACTATTGGTGGTTGGTCCCCTAACTATTGGTGGTTGATGGTGTGACTACTGATGGTTCTAAAAAGAACTATCATCAATTGATAGTTGACTATTGATAATTGATGGTGTGATCAGTGATGGTTCTAAAAGGAACCATCATCGATTGATAGTTGACCATTAGTGGTTAATGAAAATAGGGTAAATTTAAAATTATTTGTAACATGGGTTTGGGGTTGGTTAAAGTTAAAGTGTGTGTAGGTTATTTAAGGATGAATTAGGTAAGGGGTAAGGTTAGTGGGTAAGGGTGTAGGTTAAGGGTATAGGTTTTGAGTTTAGGGAAGGGTTGGGTAGGTTAATAGGGGTAATAGGTAAAATTAATAAGCAAAGGCATGCCAAATTAAGTGAACTAATCCATTAGTATCAAACCTTGTGGTTAAAGAAGTAGCTATAAATGAGATAATAAGTGTTGTAGTTGCTAGATGAGGTCCATCGAGCAATGATAGACCAGAAGCGAGATCACTTATTAGTAATGGGCTTGAGAAGCATCAGGGATTATCAATATATGCCTTGGGATGTGACTATGTTAGTGGCACTCATCAAGAGATGGGGCCTAACCATAAACACATTCATGTTCCCTATTGGAGAGATGATGATACTATTGGAGGACATTCATTATATTGTGTGGCTACCACTATGAGGTTAGATGATAGATCACATTGATGGTAAGGAGTGAGACTAGCTCATGGGTGTGTTATATGGTGATGATGTAATGCATATGAGGTATCATGATAGAGGCCTAAATTATGCACCCTTGTGTCACATGGATAGGGGTAAGGGATGTCTCATCACTATGATGATGATGGTGATGAAGTTTTATGCACTCCTTGACTCAAGCAGTGGTAGGTTTCCTTCATTGTTATTAGGTGTTTTGGTAGGCATGGTGATAGATCTAACAATGTACGCTTGGGAACCTATCTTACTAGTGTAGATATATCAATAGCTTTAGGGATATAGGGCACATAAGAGGTATGGTATCAGCATTGGGTTTATGTTACACTACTAGGCTTATGAGCACATCAAAATTCTTCGAGCAAGTGGGCTATCATGGCATGGATTTATTTATATGGACTGTAGGGTGGGGTTTATGCAATGAAGGTATGATTATGCACTCACATGACTAGGAGGATGAACACATGATCTACATTGGTACAAGGATTGATTGGATACACTGGTGGTAGGTGACATGATTTGGTGACCATATGTCTGATTTCCTACATATGCTGATCATATGAGGTAGATTTTATCACTATAGAGCTATATATGGATCTATGGGAAGTGACATCCATAGGTATAGTTTATCCCTTTTGATAGGGTGAGGAGATAAATTTTACTCATTCAAGATATCCTAAGGGAGTTCCCAAGGTATCGGAGGAAGGATGCAGAGTTCCCATTATCTACCATAGATCTAGAGGACATATTCATTGATCATGAGGAGCTATTAGTGAGGGTTGGTATTAATGATGCAAGTGTCATTAGTGAGTACCCTATATGGTTTTAGGCACATTATGATGTGGCCATTTTTGGAGGTGATTAGGGCCTATAGGACATGGATGTGGATGTAGAAGTGAGGGTGTTGATCAAATAGATGAGGATGCCCTAGATAGATAGGCACTAATTACTGAGATGGATCAGGCATGGGTAACACTAGCCATAATATAGGCATCCTTAGTAGTAGTTACCCAGGAAAGGGACATAACATAGGTCCAAGTGGCCACATTGATAGGGGAGAGGGATAAGGTTAGGGCTCAACTAGTCATGGTTACTAAAGATAGATATTCTCTTAGGTAGGTAGGAAAAGGAGTACTAGTAGATGTGAGACCGCTAGGGACTATCTTGATGATGATATATGTAGTGATAATCAAGGAGCTCCGATACTATGAGGTCTTAGTTTTTAGATGTCTACCATATGAGCCCATATGGGGAGAATACAAAGTTGGGATCATTAGAGGGGCTAGCAGTGTGACACCAAGCTAATGAGATGCATTTATCGGTGGATAGGAAGGCTCTAAGAGATAGTGGTGCTCCAAGGGCTTAGATTGTTATGAGACATTGTATTTTTTATGTATCATATAATTTGTATTTTAGCCTATGAGCTGATGTAGTGATATGTATATACATTTTTGGAGAGACATGTAAATTATTGTATATATGATCATTATTTTGATTATGAGGTTACGATATATAGATGTGATTTTGGTTTATGGTTTGTGTTTATTTTTATGGATTCGATGTTGTTTATGATGATTATGTGCATATTATTGGCATGTTATGGTTTATGTGTACCCACCTAGCTAAGCATGTGATGATGTGTCTATTTAATTTATGCTCATGATGATATTTGATAGTGATGGATGTTTTCTATTATATGATAATGTTTATGCTTTATTAGACATGACTAGGATATTTGTTATTACTGTTATGGTTATGGATGACTATGATGTAATTTATGTTTATGACATGGTTATGGGTTAATGGATCATAATTATATGGATGTGATAGATGGTAGGATTATTATGATGTTATGATTAGGTGATGGGATATTTATGATGTTATGGTATGATGATGTTTGTGAGCTTTGTTTAAATCTTTTGATAGTTATCCTTTAAGGGAGTAGTCTACCTTATATTGAGCAATTTTGATATGTTTTTATAGTTGTCTTTTAAGGGAGTAATATGTGAATGCTTGGAATAACCCATATGAGTTTTAGATTTTTTATGTTTTTTATTGACTGTGTTGTTTTTACTATTGACATGGATTTGCTTATGTTGTCCCCCAAAAATATCAGCTATTTTTGGGACAACATTTGAATTATTTTGGTCCTACAGACCAAAATTATCTCTTCCCTTTCCAAAATTTGTCTTGGGCATTCAAATTCCTCATTTTTCAAGCTTTTTAGAAATCTGTAAACTACAAATAGGCTCATTTCTACAAATTCAATGGGCTTCACGACTTCTACAGGTGTGTTCAATCAAAAGAATCAATTTCTAACAATTGGTCATTTTCAAAATTGGTTCATTTCCTTGGTTCAAACATAAATTACCATCGACAAGCATCAACAGCAAGTTCAATGTTTGGTTCATCTTTTGGTTCAACGTCAAATGGTTTAAAGGTGGGTTCAATCAAATGGTTCAATGCTTTGTTTCAACATTTGGTTCATCCACTCAGTTTCAGTGCTTTAATTCATTCTTTGGTTCAATCAAATAGTTCGTCAGTCATTTCAAGGCTTTATTTGAATCGTTGAACCAAAATTTGGTTCAATGTCTTGGTTCAATGAAAAGGTTCAATGCTTTGGTTCAATGGTTAGTTCAAACACATGGTTCAAAGTCTTGGTTCAATGGAATGGTTTAATAGTTGGTTCATCACCAAAGTTCAAAGAATTTCTCAAAGAAGCCTGAAGGTCATTCAAAGACTACTTGAAGGGTAGATACCCTTGCAGGAGGCTCTTCTTGACTCAAAATGGGTCATTTCTTAAGGCCCGAAAGGGCAAGTTCAATCTGAAAAAGTGCCAAATAGAAAAGCTGAAAGAAGATAAAGGAATGACGCACCCAAAAATGTCAAATTCAACACGGTGAATTAGCCATTGATCCTTTAAACATACAGACATACAGACCAAAATACATTCACAAATTTCAAAGCCAAGACCAGCAGAAGTAGAGAAGGAACAGAACAGTAAACTAAATCCAAGACCCTGATTCAATTAATCGAGATAAGGAAGAATGATGAAGTTAAGATCAGATCACCAGGTGGACATTGAAAGTTACAAACTTTCAATAAGCATGACTTATTTCCTTGCATTGATAAAATCAAATGGGTAAAGCACCCCTAAGTTCCAGCATGTCTTCTTAACAGATTCCAATGCAAAATTATGTATTGATTGTTCCCAATTCCTTCTTGAAGAGGCTATATAAGGGACTTTCTTCTATTGTAACAAGGATCTCTTTTTGACATTTAGAATGAAACTCTGCCCAAATTTTAAGGCATTACTGAGACGTTGAGCTCAGATTGTTGATCATATTTTGTTACTGGAATAAGAAAGCAAGTGGTTTTTCAGACTTTGTGTTGTAATATCTTTGTTATTGAGGAAATTCTTCTTATGTCTTTTTCTTCAATATATCTTCTATTCCTTTAATTCAATAAGTAGAATTAGTGACAACAGTCAAGAAGGTGTCCTAAAGAGTCAATTATGGAGAGACTTTGCGCCCCCATAATTGCCTTTAGTGTGTTTTCTTTTCATTTCTGTGTAAAGGACCTTGAGGTGACTTTATGCCCTCATTGTCCTTCATATCTTACTCTTGAGAAATCCAGGTGAAGACTTTGTGCAACATCTCGATTTGCTAGTTATTACATCCTTCGCTACATTTTTTTGTTACTGCTAGGAGTATTCTTGTGGTTTGCTTAATAGTACTTCTAAAAGAAGAGGAGTATTGTTTATCATTTCCCCTGAGTTTTTCCTTTGATCCACATGCATCATCTCTGAAAGAAGAGAGATGGATGGTTTGTCCCACCCATGAGTATTATTTTCTATTTATATATATATATATAGTATACCTACAAGGAACCTCCCCTTGATGAGAGGAGAGATCAATGTCTTTCTGATGTGGTAAAACTACACATTTGGATGACTAATCTTCCTACTTTGGCTGATCAGGCCAATTTTGTTTATCAGTATGTTGATCGACAAAATATTCAACCAACAGCTTATATAGACTCAAAAGGTTCACTATTATGAAGGTAAAACTAGAGAATAAGAAGGTTGTTGATGGGTAAAATATTTTTTAAGTGATAACAACCATGGGAATCCATCCTATAAGGGGATGGAAAGTACCATGTGGACCATGCCATGGGTAGAGATATGATACCCATTTTCAAGATTAGGTAAAGGCTATAATGGATAATCACATGATTCATATTTAATTGGTTGTCCTTAAAATAAGGGGATGCATGTGGGTGAAAATAAGGGATGAGCTTAAGTTAGACAAAAAGTGAGTTCAATCAAGTTTAACAAAAGTAAGGACACATATGCAAAGTATTGAGGGGCTTAGGTTCTGATTTTCCTTCAAGAGAGGACAACCAGTAAGTTCTTGATCCATACTTATGTGTTATGATATAAGGCCCAAGTTAATCGAAAGAAAACTTGCCCTGTTTACTTTCTCCATATTGGTTACATGTTGATTTTCCTTTAGGATGAGGTCTCTGATATTGAATTTTTCACTTTGAGGTGTTTGTTATATATATTCTTGATTCATTCTTGATGTCATGTCCCCTTTTTAGTTGACATGATCAGAGTTGATGGTTAGCCTATTATGCGACCCTCATAGGCTGATAGGATGGTTAGAGGGTCTTGATGGAGATTGGCTTGGCTTCATTTAGCAGAATTTTTCTACTTGGCTTTCGTTTGGGCTCGATCGGACATGTATTGAGGGAGATATTAATATTTGATTGATTTAATCAAATATTAATTATTTAGCCTATTTTTAATTAATAAACCCTAATTCTAATTTAAGAAACCCTAATTAGGGCAAGAACATCTTTTTGAGGGTATAAGGGTTTCTCATGGAGGCCATTATTGATTATGCATTGATTATTGACTATTGATTTTGAAGAATTCTTTTGTGAAGACTGAGCCAAGGGTTCTAGGATTCCATCTGCATTGGAGAACGTCCACTCTTCAGTGTATGTGATTCAGAGGCTGTGAAATATCAGCTGATCTATTGTGAATTTGAGAGATAGCTTCATACAGAAGTTATCACAGAGGTTTATATATTTGGGAGATAACTTCACACAAAAGTTATCACAAGGATTTTAGTCCGTATAGATCCGTACTGATTCACATAGAGATTGACATCGGTAGGTAGAGATCCACAGCGACTAACATCGGCCGACCTATCACCGACGTCAGCAGGTTCACGACCCCAGTCGATCGATGACGGCAGTATAACCAACGTCGGTGACTGTGTTTTTGACACAGAAAGCTGAGCCATTCTAGATTCAGGGTTTATTTCTAGATTTGCAAAATCCCAAGGTTTTAAGACAGAATATTTCATATTATTTTATTTGTATGACAGAGACTCAATTGTGTAATCGTCTAGAAGAACAAGTGATAAGATCTTTGATTTGCTATTGAGAGATTATATTGTGATTTATTTATTTATTTGGAAATCATTTTGGCAAAAATTGTATCTTTGTTTAGAGCTTTTGTTTTGGTATCTGAAGGGATATTACAGTGGTATTAGAGCTTTTGTTCTGGTATCAGAAGGGGACATTATAGTGGTATTAGAGCTTTTGACGAAAAAAGGAGCCCCTAAGAAAGGAAAACTACAGTGGTATTAGAGCTTTTGTTTTGGTATTCGAAGGGATATTACAGTGGTATTAGAGCTAAATCCTACCATCCTGAGGGTTGGACAATCTTATGTAGCCACAAGAGTTGGGACCACATAGGTATAACACACGTAGTAGAGCCTTGCTTGAAGGTACCCAAGTGTTAGAACAGCAACGAATTACCATGAGTGACAGGCGTGAGGGTAGCCCACCCCAGAGCCACATGCATAATGATGATCATGACACCAGAGAGTTCTTTCGTGTTATGGTTACAGGCCAGCAATAGATGAATCAAGCAATACAGGCACTCACTACTATGGTAGAGAGGATGAACCCACCTGTTAGATAGAATGGGGAACAAGCAGATAACAGAAGTGCTACTGTTAATCAGAGACCACAGTAGACCTATTCCAAAACCGTTGATAGACCTACACATCCTACGTTTGTTCAAGAGGAACCAGAGGTTCTAGCAGAGGAGGCGGCAAGAGATTCTGTATTTGTAGATGCTCTCATGGCTGCGAATGATGAGTGGGATTTATTATCACCTGAGGTCAGGGAGATGATGTCCTTTGACTATTTTGTTAATCTAAGGAGAGAGCACTACAGATCAGTTAGATAGGATAGGAGGCCTAGAGGTCAACTCAGTGAGCTAAAGAAGGCTAATGGCAAGCTTTCTTTGACTACTTTTGATAGTAGTGCAAGCTTGGGTTCATAAGCTAGACACATTCTTGGTATTGAGGCCAATGATAGAGATAGATGCCATCAAATACGCCACTTTGCACTTGGATGGAGTAGCACATGATTGGTGGTACCATGTATGGTAACACTTCAGCATAACCAGGTAATCGAGTACCAAGACTTCATGGATAAGTTGATTGAGAGGTTTGATAGGAAAGATCCTAAAGTTTACTTTTGAGATCTAGCATAGTTGAAACAAACAAGCAACTTGGAGTCCTTCATTAGTGAGTTTCAGCGATTGGCAGTCATGGTGCCAAACATTTCAGAGCGTAGATTGGTATTTCTCTTCATGGAGGGATTGACAAAGCCATTGAGAGGTTGGATCAAAGCCTTTGATACTCCTTCATTATAGGAAGCTATGAAGAAGGTGTGAAGTATGGAGATGGCAGCCCCATCCAGTAAATATAACTCCAGAGGTACTTCTTCATCCAGGGATCATAAGTGCTCCAACGGAGATAGAGAGAGACCGGATTTTAACATAGATAAATCAGGTGTAAAGAATGATTCAAAGGCCAATCCAGCAGCACCACCTTTGGATCATGAAGCACTTAATGATCTACGTAAGAAGAAGCTTTGCTTCTACTGCAAAGGTCCCTATGATACCAATCACGATTGTCCTTTGAGGCCTAAGGGCAAGGCCAATCGTGTGATGTGGGCTTATTATGAGGATTCAGATTCAGAGGATTCCAAATAGTAGAATAGTCCTGAGGGGGCATAGGTAGAGGCTTTAGAGCCTAAGGTAGAGGTAGAGTTAGAGCTTCACATACAGGAGGCATGCCTATCCAACATTCAGTCGGATGAGTCATTTAGACTCTATGGAGTTTTGGCAGGGCAGAAGGTCATCACCCTTCTTGATACAGGAGCCACACATAATTTCATAGATGCTAGATTTGTGGAGAAGCGTAGACTCACTATCGAATATTTTGAGGGCATCAGAATTAAGGTGGCCGATGGTCACACTCTTAGGTGTGGGCGGATGATTAGAGTCCTCCCATTGCGCTTGACCAACTATGAGTTCAAGGCTGATTATTATGTGGTAGACATGGGGGATATAGACTTAGTCTTGGGTATGAAGTGGCTTCATTCATTTGAGGAAGTTACTCTTCATCTCAAGGACATGGAGGTTCATTTTGATGTTGATGGGAAAACACATGTTCTTAAGGTAATACGGGGCAGTAGCTTCAAACATATATTTTTTCATCAGATGGAGATACTCATACGACATGACATGATAGAGTGCGATGATGAGTGCAAATTGGCACCAACACAAGGGAGATATGAGGATGAGCTTGGTCTTGAGGTGAGTTTAGTTCAGGGGTTATCACATGTGGTAGGGACTCAGCTTTCTGTTACAGTCAGGTCATAGGTTGATGATGATATGACTATTTCTAGCCTTCACAATCTAGATTTAGATATTATTCAGGTAAGGAGTTTACTTGAGTTGCCTGCTGATTTTCATTTATGGATTGGATGTTGGGGTGCTTATCTTAGTACTAAGGATGATGTGATGCCATTAGATGAGAGTTGGGATGGACATGGCATGGAGTTTGCATTGATTGACAGCAGGGTAGATCATGACTACATTTGGGATCCAGGTGGATTGATGGGTGTATCATTCAGTGATTGCTTGAGGGCAAGCAATTTTAGGAGGGGTAGATTGTCATGTCCCCTTTTTAGTTGACATGATCATAGTTAATGGTTAGCCTATTATGTGACCCTCTTAGGCTAATAGGATGGTTAGAGGGTCTTGATGGAGATTAGCTTGGCTTCGTTTAGCAGAATTTTTCTAGTTGGCTTTCAGTTGGGCTCGATCGGACATGTATTGAGGGAGATATTAATATTTGATTGATTTAATCAAATATTAATTATTTAGCCTATTTTTAATTAATAAACCCTAATTAGGGCAAGCACATCTTTTTGAGGGTATAAGGGTTTCTCATGGAGGTCATTATTGATTATGCATTGATTATTGACTACTGATTTTGAAGAATTCTTCTATGAAGACTGAGCCAAGGGTTCCAGGATTCCATCTGCATTGGAGAATGTCCACTCTTCAGTGTGTGTGATTCAGAGGCTGTGAAATATCAGCTGATCTATTGCCAATTTGAGAGATAGCTTCATATAGAAGTTATCACAGAGGTTTACAAATTTGGGAGATAACTTCACACAGAAGTTATCACAAGGATTTTAGTCTGTATAGATCCGTACCAATTCACACAGAGACCGACATCGATAGGCAGAGATCCACAGTGACCGACATCGGCTGACCTATCACCGACGTCAGCAGGTTAATGACCCCAGTCGACCGATGATGGCAATATAACCGACGTCGGCGACTGTGTTTTTGACACAAACAAAGATGGGTAAGCACGGTTAAATGATGTTCATCAAGTAGATCAAGTTAGGCTAAATGTTACTGATAATAATTATTCTCAAAAATGAGATCTTGTAGGGATATGTGAAGAGACATTATTTGAACTTCAAGAGGCAAGATATCTTTGGCTCTAAAAACTAGAGAGAAAGGGGTAGCACTCATAGGGGTTAAAATTCTAGTACAATATGCCCATAAGGTGAAAGGGATATGTAAATGTCAATCCTAACTAGATGTATTAACCATTTTAATTATCATGTAGTTGAGATTTTTGTTAGAAGCTTTGACCTATCTATTTATTTATGGATGATAGGGTGATGAGAAACTTAAATTGACACCAAGTGCATCACAAATACCTTAAACTTGTTTATTTTTTAAATATTTACCATTGTCGATTATAATTTTATGAGGAACATCAAAAAGAGAGATAATGTGATGGTTGATAAAGTTGACAATATTTTTAGCTTTGGTTAAGATGAGAAGAATAGCCTATACACATTTGGTGAAATATTTTGGTGCAATGATGCTATAATGATGTCGTTATGAAGAATGGGGGTTAATTTATCCAATAAAATCCAAACCCCATTATGAGAAGGGCCAAAAATCTTTGGATATTTGAAGACTATGGCTAGGTCCATGATGTAAATTAGCATGTTGTTAACATTTGACATAAATTTTCACATAATCACAACAATCTTGGTTAAGAGTGGGCCAATAATAATCAAGGTGAAGGATGTGTTTATTGATGGCTAAGACACTAAAGTGTCCCCCATAAATCCCATCATGCATTTCTATGATATCATAAGAGGCTTCATGATTGCATAGGCAATGAAAGAGAAGACCATCAAAGCCATATTTATAAAGAATTTTCCCCCAATATGGTATAACATGAGGTGATCTAGATAAATGCTCTTTCATCATTCCTAGAAAGGTTGGAAGGGGTGATGGCAAGGTTAAGATAATTAAAGCTATACTAGTACCAAAGTTTGGGTTGGTGTTCCTCCACATTGAAGATGGTAGGAGAGTCTGATTTGATATAATAAAGCTCAGTAAGTTGATGGATAATGAAATATAGCGTAGAGTTAGAGGGTGTAGATAGGATCTGGGAAGTGAGAGAAGTCATTGTATCGATAAACTTATCTATAGATCACAGAGTGGTTTAGATATGGTAGTGTTCAAATGATGGTAAGAGTACATTAGCTAGTTATTTATACTATTACAAAAAATCATTCTTACATTAATAAGAGCCATTGATTTAATTGACCACAAGTTGAGAGTCACCAAAAATGTTGATTGTTTTGACTCCCAAGGATAATGTAGTTTAGAGACCTATCACTAGGGATTCGTATTCAACCATATTGTTAGCACATTAGAAATATAGCTTAAATGATAAAGGAAGAGGTTCACCATGAAAGGGGATAAGGATGATGTCAACTCCCCCATCATGTTGACACTTTGATCTATCAAAGAATATGGTCACTTGATAGGTGAATTTTTCTTGAGAGAGGGTCACGATAGACTCATCTAAAAACTTGAGAGGAGGAGGTTAGTTGTCTACTAATTGTACTTTGTCCAATTTTTCAACAATGAATTTCCCTTTAATTAACTTTTTCTATAGCAAATCAAGGTCAAAATCATCTAAAATCATGAACCACTTGGCCATACATTGATTTTGGTATGGCTTGGACTGCATATACTTGAGTGGGCCGGTATTGGTTATGACATAGGTCTTATGGTTGAGAAGGTAATTGAAAATTTTTATGGCCACAAAGACCAAAGTGAGGTAAAGTTTATTGGTATGGGTTTATTGAGTCTCATACTCTACAATCATATGGTTAATATAGTAGATAGTTTTCTCTTTTTGTTGATCATCCTAATGAGCCAACATTGCCCTTAAGGACTGATCAGTGGTAGAAATATAAAGGTAAAAAGGTTGATATTCCTTGGGAGGAATGAGGATGGGTGGAGATGGAATGTACTCTTTAAGTGAATTATAGTCCTTTGATAGTCATTATTCCACTGAAAAGATACATCCTTCTTAAGAAGGTGGTGGAAAGGTTAGCATCAATCTAAGAGCTGAGAGATAAAGTGATGAATAGATTAGAGCTTCCCATGTAAGATACAGAGTTTCTTGAGGTGGGTAGGAGGAGGCATGTAAGGGATTGCTTTGATTTTTGTAGGATTGACTTCAATTCCCTCAAGGGAGATGATAAAGCCAAGGAGATTTCCTGACAAGACCCCAAAAATACACTTTTTGAGGTTAAGGTAGATATGGTAATGGATGAGTCATTCAAAGATAATCTTAAGAATGGTCAAATAATCTTTACAATAATTGGATTTCTCAATAAGGTCATCGACATAGTCTTCTATGATTTTATGAATATTTTCATGAAAGATGTAGGTCATATAATGTTAGTAGGTTACACCAATGTTCTTCAGTCTAAAAGGCATGACCCTATAGTATAAATTTACCCATGGGGTGATAAATTTGGTTTTGTGTTGATCTTTAGGGGTAATTAAGATCTGATTGTAACTTGAGAACTCATCTATAAGAGATAACATCTCATGGCTAGCTATAAGATGAACAAGCTGGTCAATGCTTGGCAAAGGAAAGTCATCCTTTAGGTAAGCAAGGTTAAGGTCATAAAATTCCACACAAATGTGAAGTCCCCTTGTGGATTTTGTGACAGATATGACATTTGAGACCTATTGGGGATAATCAATGGGTTGGATGAAATTCATGGATATGAGATGTTGAAGCTCTTCTTTAATAAGAAGGGCTATGTCAGGGTGCATTAATCATTTTTTTTGCCTAAATAGCTTGGCATCATGGTTGGTGACTATGTTTTGGGTAGTGATGGAGGGGTTGATTCTTGGTATGTCACTATAAGACCAAGAAAATACTATGTTTTAGTCTTACAAGAAGGAGGGGAAGTCCCAAAGCTCCTCAAAATTTAGTGATTAGTTAATTTTGACAATGCATGGGTTATCTAGAGTACCCAAGTTGATGTCCATGCTATGTTTGTTCAACATGGTTAAATTCTTAAGAGGAAGAAATTTGTGGATAGAGGAATCTTCTACACCAAGATAGGTGAGAATGGAATCATCATCTTGACACTGAATAGTATTAATGTTAGGAGAGTCATCTCATACCATCTTAAGATGAGTCAAAGGAATGGTTATGGTCACCTTATCCTTTTGATAAGTTAGGGGTTTGATTCTAATCATGTTTATGAAAAAAAAGTTAGGGGGGATGATGTTATAATCCTTAGTTGTTAATGGTGGAGTGGATGGTGAGGATGGGATTTCCTCCTCAATGGTGGTAATGAGAGGTGGGTTGGTTTGTTTTTTAAGTGGTGTGAAAATAAGTCCATGCTTTTCTTGAGGATTTTGGGTCTTGATTGGAATCAAATCATGCGACCTATGTTCATACCAACCTAGATCAAATCCCTTCCAAGCAAACCTATACAGATATGTCTTAGTGAACTCTGTTTTATCTAGATAGGATAAATTAGAGGTGAATGGTTGAGGTGAAAAATAGGCGGTGGAAGTGTTAAGGGGTTTTTCAAGTCCCCCATAGATGAAATTGGTTTACAAGTTGAGGGCCCAAAAGGAATAATGTCTCTAATAATGGGGTCATAACTAGGTTGATAGTCAAGATTCCCATACTCTTGGGGAGTAGGAAAAGCATCTAGTGTCAAAATGTACTACTCCCCCAATGAAATATGTTATAAGGTTGAATTGACAGGGTCCATTACAAGGATTTGGGTGTAAGGGATGGATTAACCAATGGATGCTTCATTGGTATAAGAAGATGAGGTTTCATATTTTGATGAAGGCTTATTGGATGGAGGAAGGAGAACATCATTGGGTTGATACATCATGTTACATGATGTAAACAGACTTGGGTCAGCTTGTATGCTAACAACTTAACCTTTATGTTCAAAATTGGCACATCAATGTAGGGTGAATGCAACATATCCCATGGAATGAATCCAAGGGTATCCTAGAAAAACATTGTACTAAAACTCACCTTCTACAATGTAAAAGAGCTCAGGAAGCATGTCAAGTCCTAGATGAATGTGAAGGATAATAGTCCCTAAAGTTGTTGTCATGGTGTCATTGAATGATTAGATAACTACCAAGGTTTCTAACATAGTTTTCTCTAGTAATTTGAGTTGGTTATATGCATAGGAGGAGATAATGTTGATGTTAGTTCCCCCATCAATCATAACCCTCTTGATGTAGGTTTGGTTGATGTACATAGTAATGAAGAGGGGAGGATCTAGATCACCTAGGTGGATGGAGGTTATTTTTTAATCCTTGAAAGTAACAAGGTTGGAAAGTTGAAGAACTCTGACAAAGGTTGATAGAGGTTATGGGTCTTTTGGTTGGACCTCTATGGATTACAAAGCCTCTATCATTACTTGGCAATGATAGGGTGAGATATTCATTAGTTCATACAAATTCATCTTCATTGGTATTTGGTGAAGATGTTTTAGAACTACTCATTTGATTGATTTAGATGGGTTAGATTGGGAAGGACACAAGATGGATACCTTGGGTTTGGTTGAAGGTAAAGGTGCTTAGTGTTGGCTAGGTGTTTGGGTGGTGGAAGAGAGATATGTCCGTGGAATGGACACCTTTTCTTTTCCCTTATCATTTGGTTGAACCTATGATCATGTGACCACATAGATGGTATAGATTTGGGAAAGATTCAAGCTAGAGGATCACTTTAGTTTTTCTTCACTCTAAGATGAGAGTAGGGGAGTAGGTAAGTGTTGGTTGATGGCTCTTGGTTCTTGGGTCAATGGTGGGATCATAAGAGGTTAATCTAACAATAATTCATCCTCATGATATAATTAATGGATTAACACTTGGAGAGCTTCACAGTACTTAGTATCATGCCCAGGTGTTCTATGGTATGAGCATACTAATTTTTCATTATACCAGGATGGTTTAGGATTATGTGGGTTAAATGGCTTGATAGGTAGCAAGGTTAAGCAATATTATTGTAATAACCTTTATAGGATGGTTCAGTAATACCCAAGTAAAGGTGGCAAATGTATGGAGGTCTTAGGTTTAGTATTTGAGGTGGAAGCCCTTTAGGATTAGGTTTGATGGTAAGAGATTTGAGTGAAGGAGCATTCTTGGTGAATGGTTTTGGTATTGATTTCTTGGGAGTGAAAGGTGTTGGGGTAGATGCCTGAGAAGTAGGTAGTTTGGTTATAGAAGGTTTGGTGAAAATAGGTGAGGATCAAAGTAGGACTGATGGTGTAACTAAAAATGGTAATTGGATTTGGGTTTTGTCTAGGATGGTTAGTTTTGTTACTAAGGTAGAAGGGTGAGGTCCTAAAATAGAAGGCAAAGTTTAAAGGGGAGGTAGAGTTTTGGTTTGTGAAATCTTGGGTGGTTTCACCATCTTCATTATTTTAGTTTGGGGTTTATTTGATAGGTTTTTTGAAGTTAATTCCAATTTCAATGATGGTTGAGTAAGGTTTTGAATAGGGAATATGCCAAAGTTTTTGGTGGGTTTGGTTTAAATGGTAGAAGGTGACTTGGTTATTTTAAGTGGAGTTAGTTTAGATGGTTTAGTTATGGTTTGATTGGTAGAGGTTTATAAAGGTTTGGTTAGGATGATGGTGGGTTCAATAGTGGAAATGAAAGGTTGTGATTGCAGTGGCATGATTAGAAGTTCTTGCTTGGTTGAGTAAAAAAACTTGAAATGGTGACAAAATGTGGTATGATCTACATTGGGTTAGTATAAGTACTCCAAGTTTTTAACCAGTCTAGATAAGGGATTATAGATGGGTTTGATCCCTTTGATATTGATCTCAAAATTCAAACCCATGGGTGGAGAGAGATAAGTGGTTACCTCTTCCTTTTCCTCAATCAAAGGCTTCAGGGTTTGGGAAGATGAAACTCCTATGAGAGAGGTAGGTAGAGTGATCTCTTCCTTAGGGATGATTTCTAAAGGAAGAGTTGATTATTGTATGATGGAAGAAAAGGATACGGTGGTAATATCTGCCTCTTTTGGTATGTCTCCCAAAGGACAGGTTGGTGGCTCAAATACCTTGACGAGTATAAAAATAGGAATAGTTATTTCCTTGGTCTCATTTTCCAAAGGAATGGAGAGTGACTCCACTACATAAATAAGTGGAGGGGTAGGAAAGGTGGTTTGGGCAATGGTTTACTTAGTGATGTGTTGACAAAGAACTATGTTAATGGTATGGACTTCATGGTTGTGAGAGGATTTCGATCTATTATTTTCATTTTTCATAGAAGGGGTATGGTTAGGAAATGGCTATCTAAAGATGTCAAGTGATTAATTTGGGGTGCATTGGGGTTATCCAACATAATTTCCCCCTTGTCGATGAGATTTTGGATGACATTATTAAAGGTATTACCCTGCTAACATCATGTCTAATGACATGGTGGAAGGCACACAATTTATTCTCCCTATACCAACCCAGGTATAGGAATCTAATTTTTGTGGAGCTTTGACTAGAAGAATTTGTATGACATTCACTTTCAACAACTTTTCCAAGACCAAAGAATATGACCTCCTTAGTGGAGTAAATTTATTTTGGATATTTTGGTTTGGATTTCTAGTGCTCTAATTGGAGGAACTAAAGAGTTAGGTGTTAACAATGTGTGGAGGGGTAGTTTTAAGGATAACCACATTTTTGGTTCACTTATTTTTGGTGTTAGTATTGGTTTGATTGTTAGGTTTGGAAGAGGGAGTCTCATTTGATTTGAATGTGGAATTATGGTTTCTCAATTTCAACTTCCCCTCGTTAATGGCTATGTTCTCTAATTTATGTACCATGGTGAAAGCCTCATCCAAGGTCTTAAAAGTATGAACCCATAAAGTGGAGGAAATGTGTTTAGCACAAGCCCAAGTAAAGATTTCAATCAGATCAGGTTAGGGTAAAGAGAAAGAGAGTTGATTTATCAAGCTTCTCCAATAGGATATGAAGTCATCTATGGACTCATTATCAAATTATTGAATGGAGTAGTTATGGGTGATGAAAACTTTCATAGAGATGTTTATGGAAAAGTGTTCTAAGAAAGTCTGAGCTAGTTGGGCAAAAGATAATAGGGAGTGCTTTGTAATAGCACTATACCAATCTAGTGTCAGACCTGATAGAGACATGGGAAAGGTATGGAGAAGGAGAGCATCATCATAGGAAATCAAATAGAAAGAATGCCTAAATGCTCTCATATGTTGTTGAGGGTCTTCCTTGCTCTAAAATTTTGAAAATTTTAGAAGTTCCCATTAAGGAGGATAAGGTCGAATGGGGATGGATGGATGAATTGGTTCATTGCAAAATTATTTTTAAGAAAAGAGGTTATGGGTACCATAAATATATGACTCCATATTAGTCATTTTATCCATTAACATTTTGACAAGGTCCATTTGTGATTGTGCACCCCCGTAGTTGTAGGGTATATTATGTTGGGTTTGGTTAAGTATAACATATAGATTTATGGTGGGTAGTTGAGAAGCTACCACATATTGGTATGTGGACATGGGTGGTTGAGATGATGCCACATATGACTATGTGGAGATAGGCAGTTGGGTAGAAGGTAGAGTTACATACCCTTGTGGGTTAGGGATGTAACTTTAGTTTTGTGCAATGGGCACTTGTTGGAAGATTGACATAGGTTGGGTTAGAGGTATGGTTGGGTTGGTAGATAGAGGATATGTGGTAAATTTAGTACTAATGGGTGTAAGGGTAGTAGGTATGGGGACCACCAAGTTCTATAACAGATTAGAGGTAGGTGGGTTGGAAACAAGGGGAATGGTGGTGACACTAGTAGAGGGTACTCCCATAGTAATCAAAGTACTAGTGCCTAAAGTTTGGGTTGTTCCTATACTAGAAGGGTTTTTAGTTGGGATATAATGTGTTTGGGTGTTGGTTAGTTGGGTGAGTTGGTTTTATATGGTGCTATTGGTGGGATTATTGGTATAAGAGGATGCTTGGGTGACCAAGGGTTGGGTGGAAATGGTGGAAACAAAAGTGTTTCCCATAAGGTGGGATGACATTCCATAGGGTGGGTCAACAAGAAGAACTAAAGCAAGGGTATGGTGAGATATGGTGTCAAGTTGATGTTGGAGGGCTATGGGGTTGTTATATAGAAAGGTGGTTAAATCTGAATCACCTTGGGCAACCATCCAAGGTATGTTAGGACTTCCAAGAGGATGGGGAGAACTCTCTACATCTAAGACATACTCCATGGATGAGGGAGAAGTGGAAGATGGATGATTAGGAGTAGATCCTAATTTGCTTGGTTTATTAGTTGTTGCCTAGTTAAAACCATGCAAATAAGGGAAAGAGGAAGATATAACCAATCTCACAACTCAAATAAAGAGAATACAAGAAAAATTCAAGGAAATGAAACACACACTAAATCATGTTAAATCCTAAGGTTATTTTAGTCTCTCTTGTGGTTTATGCCTTAAGCTTTGAGAATTGTGTGACTCAACTAGGCTTGTAGAGAGGGTACTAGAAAAGAAGTCTATGGTTGGTTTTAGGTTGTGTTTAGGCTCTCAAAGGGATCTTTGTTAGAAATCAACACATGGCTTGATATTGGGTCCTACCCCCTCACTTCACACACTATAGTGATAAGGGTGTTGGGTGCTTAGCCAAGATATATTGATTGTCAGATATTATACCCAACCAGTGAACTAATTTGGTTCTCCCCTTGGTGATGAAATCTAAGTAGGATAGTTGAGAAAAGTGATCATTGAGTGATGAAATCCCAGTTGGGCCTTATGTTAATGTTTATTTAGGTGTAAGTGGTTTGGTCTTGTGTGTGTGATAAGAGTAAAGCTATGATTAATTAAGTTATGTGAGCTAAAATAAGAAATCAAATAATGTATGCAGACAATTTTAAGTCCAAAATGAAATTTTGATTTCATTGTATGAGTACGAAAACAAGAAGAAGAAGCACGTAGATGAAACTATGAATGCAAGAAAAGACTCAAGGGTCCCATAAGGCATGCTATAATGTTTCACATAAATTTTGCTTTATTTCTTAAGAAAAAAGTTGTAAAACTTAAAATAAAGGTAAGGTTAGTAGAACTTAGATTTGGTTTGTGTTCCATGATCCAGATGTTGTAGATACTCCTCTTTGGTTTGGGAGGAATGACTTATAGATAAGAAATCACTAATGAAAATTTTGATTAGGTAGAGAGTAGGGTGGATTACCTATCAAGCTATATCCAAGAATCACAAGCTTCCTTGGAGGCTGTCAATCCACACTTTTAAACAATCAAATTTTGAAAATGAAAGATAAATTTCTTGCATAAATAATAGAAGATATTGAAACTAAGTAAAATTAATTAAAAAGAGATGAATTTGACTAATTATATTAATAAATGATTGTATATTAATTCTAAATGAATCAAACATGGTTTAAAAAATTGGGTGATATTATATGATTAGGGAGAAAGTTAGAAAGTGGGATTTGGTTGGGGTTTGATAGGTGGAATTAACTTGATGTTGGAATTGTCACATCATGACCATCTATGGTTAGGTAAACCATCGACAGTTGGGTGACCATAAAAATTTGGGGGAAAATCATCAATGGTTAAGTGACTATCGATAGTTACTATCAAATTTGGCTTAGGAAGGTGGCTGAGTGATTCTAGGAGGTGGGTTTAGGCTAGAGGTTGGTTATGAGATAGAGAGGAATATTTCAGAGCTTTGGTTGGGAGAGAAACAAAATAACTAATTACTAAAAATAAATACTTATCTTTTCTTTAAGTTGATCTAAAGAGTGTTGAGGTTTATGGTTGAAAAAATCATTGTGAAAACTAGAGCAATTATGGTAGAGTGTCAGTGTCTTGGTTGTGATTGATGAATTGTAGTGCTTATGATCTCTATCATCCTCATTGGAAGCTTTCATAAATTTATCAAAAGAAGACCTAAAAAATAATTTATGATATAATAAAATTTGATAATTGCTCTTCCTTCCTTTTCACATCCTCTTCCTCTCTTTTATATAAGGAAGGGAGAGGTGGAATAATAGGTTCAATAAGATGTTCAATAAGGTGTCTAATTTTAACCTTGGCATTCATTGATCATGCACATAGATATAATAGCTAAAAATAAAATTAATTTGGATTTGAGCTAGATTTAACCCTTAAGGTGGTTAAGTGTTGACCATTAGTGGTTGATTCTAACTGTCAATGATCAAGGGTCGATCATCAGCAATAAATAAGATAAAGTTGGAATGGTTAGAGTTTGTTCGGTTGACTTAGGTTTATGGGGTAATGGTTAGGGAGTGGTCCCAAGGTGGTCTCAATATGGTCTAAGGGTTATCATGACATCTAAAACTATAGTGTACAATTTTCTAGTGTTTACACCTTTTGATGTTTAATTTCATCAAATACGGAACTATAGTGTTATAGACCCATGCCCCATGTCATGAAATCAAATGTTATGTTTGTGAATATTTAGTTGGTTTTAAATGAATGAAAATAATCCATTATGGTATACATATTGAATTTATATTATTATATAATTGAATGCTCTTGAATTCAATTACTTGATGCTTTGAAACCAAATATTTATCTTGAATTATCTTGGAAACTTATAGGTATTCAATAATTATGATAATTTAGAATCTCTATGTATTGAATTGGTCAGTTCAAATTCTTTTTTAATAATTTGTTGTCATTTATCAATGACATTAATCATTTGAAAATTAGTGTGGTCCTTGTTGTGTATTACATTAAATGAACTCTCCTATCAACTCAATACATTTGCATTATTTTTTGAATCTACCTTATTTCATAGGGATGCCTAACCCAAACATGTCTCTATTTCACTTTGTAATATGATATTACATATTTATTCATATTAATGTGAAGTATATGACCTATCCACTTTATTGAGTTGACTCACTTCATTTAAACACTCACAATCTTACCACATGGAGGTTATCATGCCCTCCATGATATTTGGAATTATTTCATGTAGTTTTGGATTCATTATGAATATTTTGATGCCAAACATCCTATCTATATGGGGACATGAGATGATGACAAGTGGCATTACCAGATTGAATCATAGACCCATGGAGGTATGTGTATATGTTTTTTTATGTTTTGATCTTTTGAAAATAAACCTTTATGAGTTGTAAAAATATGACATATGGAATGAAAATATGGTTATAATGTGTCCATATACATTATGTATCATGAATCCATGACATTATGAAAAGTGGTGCCCTCCCACTAGGTCATAGTTATGCAAACTATAATATCTTATTAAAATTAACTTTCTCAATGCATTATGAGTATGTGAATGAATAGCATATTTCCAC
>JARHVA010000146.1:4332500-4337500 GCA_037957365.1 Torreya grandis
ATTAGATAGTGACAATGAGTGAATACACCTGATTGTGTATGCAAATTATTTTTATTTTATGGTGTAAAAACTGATGCAAAAAATAGTTATTGTGGAAGGTTATACACTTGTAATTTCATTAATGTTGAATATCTTGTATTGTACTATGTATTCCCAAATCTTTATAGATAAGTGAGTGTTATTACGAACTCATGGTGTGATTGAATCCATAATCATCTACCCATATTATTGAAGTAATCTTTAATCCATCTATGAATCACAATAGATATTTATGGTGCACATAATGAACCAACCATTGCCTATAGAATAAGGTTCAATTCTAGGGTAAAATTAGTGCAACATTGATTAAAATACTAGAGAAAATATTGAGTATAATTTGGGTCTAGTGTATACAACATGGAGAATGACATGAATTATCATCCCCTATACAATATCAGTTCAAAAACTAAGCAATGAGAAATAAATGTGCCATGCACATCCCCCTAGCTGATATTTAGTACATATGGATTTTAAGAATGAGTAAAATAATTATGATTTTGAAAAAAAAATTGTGCCATACTAGAATAACATGCCACACATGATTTCCCCAAAATGAGCAAACCTAAGACAAAACCATGTAATTCTAAGTAATTCTAAAAATTGAAATAATGAAATTGATGAGTATTATTCTAAGTAAACTAAAGTTCTGAGAAATTTTGGAAATAATTTTTTTAGGCATTTAAACAATAGTGCTAGGAAGGAAACTAGAGTAGTGATTTCCTTTCCAATGTGGTGCTCATGTCTAACATAACTTTCTATGTATTTTATGAGCCTAAAACTATGTCAATTGTGTAATCACTGTTAAATCATGTTTGTGTGTTGATCTAGGAGGTCTAACCTCTAAGATAAATCTGTATGAATGGACCCTCTTTTGAGGTGAGTTATTGAGTCTACATAAGAACTTAACTCAAATAAAAAATTTATGATGTAAAAATGGAAACATAATTAATGTTGACAACATGGATAAACATGGCATCATTATGTATGTAAATTTAGCATAGCAATAATGTAATATGTAAATAGAAACATTCATAGTAAGTGTGTCCAGATAGATGTGATAATAAAATACATAGATAAGTGATTAACTAATCATATATTATTGAATATAACTACTTAGGGAGGTATGTGTGATATACATCATGTTATTATAAGGGTTGGGTGGATGCATGATGTCCATCATGACATCAAAAATCTAAGCAAAGAAGCAAGCAATATGTCATGTTCATGACACACACAATCAAATAGTATATGCACATCACACAAAACACACAATATAAGTCCAAGGGGCCAATACAAGGTACTTGTTCAAATGTCACTCATTTTAATATAAATCACATACAAAGACATGTTCAACTTCCCTTACATTCATAAAAGAAAACAAAGGAGGCTTAGAACAACATAGAAGGACATGTGAAAATGTTTGCATAAAAAAAAAGTCACACACAAAGGCATGTTCAAATGTCCACACACTCATAAAATTAGAGATATAAAGCCTTAAATCCACTTATAAATTACATATTCAAATGTCCTCAAAATGAACAAAGAATGCACACAATACAAAGCTAGGAAAAGTAATATATAAAACATGCATGAATATGTAATTTGATTAATAAAATTTAAGTTGTAACATGAGTATATTCAATAAATGACATGAATAGTAGTATATCATAATGTTAATGAGTGATCAATATCAAAATATCTAATGCTATGTAAATATTTAAGCTATGATTAAGATGTAGGAAAATAAGGATAAAACTTGTGTGTACCATGCCCCAAGTGAGCTAACTAATGAATGTACATTTTATATAAAGCCTTTGTGTAGTATATAAATAAGTGGTTATAGTTTGACCTCACTAGGAAAATAATGGGGTGAGTTAGACTAGATTATTAATCTCATTTGCACCATAATGCTCATGTCTAAATGTAGTTTTTTAAGTGTGTAATAGTGAAGGTGGCTACAACTAAAGTCTATAAATTATCTTTTATCTAATTTGAAATCACTCATGTACATTGGTGAAGCATGTATGATATAAAATTAGGTAAATCATATATATAATATTCTGTACAACTAAACTAGCGTATGGAAAAATACATATAATCATGCAAAGGTCTTAGTTTTTTTATTTTATAAAATATTTTACCATTTTGTATTTTTTACATATATAAACTGAGAAATAGAGAGAAGGATGCTAACCAATGACTCCATTAAGACTCTTACCATCAATAGATCTTGTGATGAATAAATTAATGGTGATTTATTTCAAATGAATAATATCATTCAGCTATTTATTATTTCCATATTCATATTTTATATAACTAGTATCATCAATATCATACCAATCTAGATTGTTATAATCATCATCATAATTTTGAACTTTTGAAATTCCACTCTTTTCTTATATTGTATCTTTATATAAATAAGTAACTACCCCATAATGTAGTATTTACCTTTTTTATTTCTCCTTTGTAATGTGCAATGTGTTATGTGCCTTTAGTGATATGCCATTACTTGTATCTATTTGTATGTTAGTTGAAAGTATGCATTATGTTTGTTGTTCTTGCTTTGAAGAAACTATCTTCTCTAAAAAAAATTGATCATTCAACCTTCATGTGTAAATTTTACATGGTTTTCATATTTACCTATTATTTCCCCCATTTCTATAATCCATTATTGTCTTAATTTAGTGTTATATTGTGCCAAACTAGATCATACATGAAATTCCACTAAACATGTTTTTGGCCCAACTATACAAGGTAACTTAATGGATCCAATAAATGATTTAGATAAATTAATCTTAACAAAAATTTACTTATCATATACAAGAAATTTTAAGAGTGTAATTCTACAACATTCATTTTAATAGTGTTATTAATCATCACATTGGTACATTATTTTCCATCTATGAGGGGATTAAGAATCAAAGGCTCTAGAAAATGTGAATGATTTTTAGTCAAATCCTTTGGAACCACACTTGAAAATGTATATTTTTTATGGATTTCATGATTTTTAATTATTTTTTTTTAAAATACTCGTTGAAGAATGTTTTTTTGTGTTTATCTTAAATTTAATTTTGTAACTTGTGTGCTTGCCATTTTTGTAACAGTGTCTTTGTGATACATTTCTTGTGTAATTGTTTCTTTGCATATTGTGACTTTTTTACTCTTTCCTACTCTAACTTAGCTTGTTGAATATTTTATTGTTCTAATTTTTTCTTTTAAACCTTTTTTTTCTCTAAATTTTCCTTTGGTATCAATTTTTGTACTAAGTCTGATTTTTTCACTTGTGTTTTAGGAGATGCATTCATAAGGTGAGTGGGTTGCTTATGTGATGTATCAATGATAGGATCACCACTACAAATTATATTTTGTATTTATTTTTAAAATACATAAAATTATATGTATGATGCCCATGCATTCTATGATATGCATAATAGTATTTTTACCTCCTTAGAAGATGTAGAGGAGATATTTTGATAAACTTATTTTGAATCATTACCCTTAGAATATCACTTGAAATCTTATTATCCATTTAAATATTTTTTGAATCACTTATTATAGATGTAATTTTTTATAGTTTCTCATTTTTATATTAAATATTTTTAGGTATAACATTGCTATATGAAGATACGCATACATGATTAATACTAGTATATTATAGATTCTTTCCATATGTAATTTGATGTTCCAATAATGTGATCTTTGCACTAAAATTTTGATTTTGTATTTTAAATCTATTATTAACTTTCCCATAGTTAATATTTTATCCTTTATAGACTCACAACACAAACCTTAGGTTTTGTAGATTGAACATGCATACATACACCGTGAATAGGAGATGTGAAAAGTGGAGGAGTTTGAGGAAGGATAGGTTGATTCACTTATTTTATAAATATAGTATTGGATACCTTAACTATTGGGATAGTGATATTATGGACTTGGTTATATGGAAAGTAGTTATCCCAACATTTAGGGTTAAGAGGAGGAGGAAGATATTTCTTTTTATCCATAGAATATGATAGTAGAACTTGGAAATTTATAACAAAAGAATATATCATATCTAAAAATCCTGAAAAAACAAATGGAAATAGGAAATATAAGGATAAAAACCCTAATAAAAATTTTGGTTAGGGTTTGGAAACATTTAAATAAGATACAAGTTCACTAATATGTTTTATCAAATTTGAGATTTATGTAAAAACCCTAGATGACAACCCTACTATTAGAAATTAGGAGAATAATATAATAGTGTAATGATAAAACAAAGAATTAAATAAAAACTATATCTATGGAAGGAATAAAAGCCTAAAACTTACTGTGTAAAATGGCATGGTGACTAGAATCAGGTATTAAGAACTAGATCTGGGTCTAGACAACAACATTGGGAAGAGGAAACTAGAATGGTGACACTCATATCTAATATGGGGTTCTCTTATCCACATAAAGTGATGAAATCATGGTTTATAGTTTCTTTGTGTCTTCATTTTTGGATCTTATATCTGGTGCACGGTCCTATGATCACTTGTAGAGACCACTATATGATTTATTTTCATTCAAAAAAGCTTAACTTCTTGAAATGTGAAGTCCAATGCAAATAAATGGGAAAAAAGGGGTTAAAAATTTAATTTGGGTGAGACTTCAACATCACATGTTTTTATTTCTACCTACATACCAATACTTGGAAGAGGGATCAAACTTCATGTTGTTATCCCATGCCATGGTGGTGTGTGAATAACTAGTGTAATATGCTATATGTTAGTTCAATATTGAAGTGTTTAAATGCCTTAACCATGAATTTTGACCTATAAAATGTATTCAAAATTGAGATCTAGGTAAAAATGGTTGTATGTAATCAAAATTTGGAGAAATAGATACTTTTAGCTCAATGTGTAATTATGATTTTGGTATTTTTTGATGTGGAATCCTTCTATGCGAAAAATGGTTTTTAAAATTGTTTATATAGT